>CM061142.1:254981649-255281706 GCA_030789695.1 Scilla litardierei
TGTGTCTCTCTCACTAGTGTCACAAATATGCACATCATTATTAATAACACTAGTAGACTCAAGCTCATGCAACCTACTCATAGCATATTTAAATTTTGCTTTCAATTTAGCATAAGATTCGATGAACTTACTTGTCCTGTTGGAGGCCATATTGAAGAGGTATTCGAGCTCCTCATACAATAACTTTGGATCCTCCACATCTTCATCATTGCTTTCCTCCACGCTAGAGCTTGACGAAGACTCTTCCCCTTTTGCCATGAAGCACATATGAGCTTAATCCTTGTTATCTTCTTCTTCGTCACTTGATGAGTCCTCATCCGAGTCATCAAATATGCCAAAATGACCCTTCTCTTGGTTCTTGAATTTGGACTTCCCTTTCCAAAATTTCTTCTGTTTCCCTTTGTAAGAATCTTTGGAGGGTTTGGAAGGGCATTCGGTAGAGCTATGACCTTTACCACTATAATTGTAACAAGTAGGAATCTTGTTAGAATTAGAGGCAAACTTTGACAAAGATTTACATTGCTTGCCCTTAAGGAATGCTTTGAATTGCTTGGCAAGCTCCATGAAATCATCATCGCTAGCCTCATATTCTCCATCATCCTCACTTGATGATTCTCAATGGAATTTCTTCCTCCATTTGATTGGCTCCTTCTTGGAATGGAATGCAACTCCCTTTTGCTTCTCCGGCTTCTCGAGTTTGGATGGTTGAATCTTCTTCTTGTGTTAAAGCTTCACTTTATACGCCATGAGATTCCCAATGCACTCCTCAATGATGTATTGGGACATGTCATTTGACTCCAAAATCCTGTTGGCCTTTAACTCCCATTTGGATGTAAGAGAGTCAAGGATCTTCTCCACTCGATCCTCATGGGAAATCACCTTTCCAAGTCCTTCCAAAGCATTCACGATGTCTGTGAACCTTATGAACATTTTTGAGATGCTTTCTCCTCCCGGCATCTTAAACATTTCATATTTAGATCTAAACACACTTTGTTTAGATTTCTTTACCTTGGTCGTCCCTTCATAAGTAATCTCCAAGATATGCCATATTTCGTTGGCCGATTTGCATATGGAGATGCAGTTGAACTCATTCGGAGTGAGGGCGCAATGGAATGCGTTCATAGCACTCGCATTGTATTTAATTGAATCCTTCTCTGCATTTGTCATTAAGGCAGCGGGTGTAGTAGGCATCTCAAAGGGTTAGTATGTGATGTGCATAGGTCTTGACCCTCTAAGTAGATCGTTATCCTGATCTTCCAACTTGGGCAGTTGGTTTCGTTGAAAAGTGGGGGTCGAACGATTGAGAGACCTTCTTCATGAGACGTAAATGAAGCGTTGAATGCCATCTTTGTTGTATGCTTCAACCTCGCTCTGATACCAATTTTAAGGACCATATATGCATTGCAATACTAACAACAAACACTTTAGAGTGGGGGTGAATAATGTAATTGCTATAATTGTGTAATTAAAAATTAAACTTGCAAATGCAGAATTATAAGTGCGAGAGGAATTTAATCTATACAATTAAACATACGCAAACACAAGAGATTTTTCCCTGGTTCCCCAACTTGGTTACATCTAGCCACACCAAATATTCACTAAGATACTACACAAGGCAGTGAATACAATTCGTACACAAGGGATACCCTACACAAGGGATTTTCCATTCACAATGACTCAACCTACCCTACACAAGGGTCTAACTCCCACACAGAGAGAAACTAATTCTCATACAAAGAATTAGGGTTATCCTACACAAGGACACAATTACCCCTACAAGGGTTAAACTCTCACAAAAAGAGTGACCAATTCCCATAAAGAGAGTAACTAATTCCTACAAAGAGAATTAGGGTTTTAAGAAAAAGATGAAACAAATGACTCTTACCTATGACTTGAAGATAAGAATTTACTTAATGAAGTATGCAAGGCATTAAAGAGGACCTCCAAGTGTTGAGATGAGCTTGATTTCGCTTGGAGGATTTTTCTTGAGCAAGTTTCAATGCATGAAGAGGATTAGAGCTCTAAGAGGAAAATGCAAGAGTTTAAGAGTGGCTTAATGATTCTCAATGATATGCAATCTCAACCAAGAGTTCTAAATGAACATATCACATTCCAATTTATAAGAAGCCACTAAAACCCTATAAATCCCAAGCTAGAAGCCAAGGAAAGAATTCTGCAATGGCAAGATTCTGGGATTTTACGGCAACAGCGGGTGATTGAAGAAGGATGGGTTGTCGACTGATCAACGACTATATTATTCCCAATAGTTATTATCTGAGCAATGACAGGAGATTGTAAAAGACTATATAGGCGCATATACAATGTGCATGTGCCTGTAAAGACTTTGTCAGTCTACTGTCACATAGGATGGACTGGCACACTTTCGCACTTGTGCATTCAGACGACTGAAGAGTACAGCCCAGGTTCCTGAAGAAAGACATGCGACTGTAAACTCTACATCAGTCGATTGACCCATAAGATGTAGTGATGCCAAGAAATGACAGGTTGCGCAATTTGGCATACAGACGACTGTAGAACAATGTCCAGGCACCTGATGGTAGACAGGCGCCTGTAAAATGGACTTTAGTCACCTACATCAAAAGCTCAAGAAAAGAGCCAAGAATAAATGACTTGAGCTGTGCACAACAGTCGCATGTAGATGGCTGGCCAGGCATCCGGTAATCACCAGTCGCCTATCCTTCCTTCAGCAGTCGGCTGTTGGAAAGCCAGAGACTCTAATTGGAGTTCATGGCATGAGGAACCTATTGGGTAGGATTCTATGATAATCCTAAGGCTTACTAAGATGCTTAAATTCATATGCAAGAATGAGTAGACCATTTATCAAGGCATTACAAAATCCTATACTGAAAAAGAGAAATGCAAGTAATATAAATTACTTGGATTACATTTTGCATCTCCTAGAGTCTAAGGCTTCAAGCTCTTGATGCCTTGATGCTCCTCCTCATCTTTCAAGCTTTGGCACCTCTTGACGAGCTTTCCTTCATCAAGATCCAAGCTTTGGCAATGCTCCCCTTGATGTCGATCCTTACACCATGCTATTAGTCTCTAGAAATGATATTCTTCATTTGATTAAACATGATACTAAAACATGAGAGTCATTAGCAACACCATAATGTTGTGATCATCATCAAAACAATATTAGTCTAAAACATCGATACCTAACATCATCCACACGGTCGTGTGAGACTCATATGCTTGGGCTCTCAGAACAATCTCCCTGCTGCTACTCCTTGGTTTCCTTCAACCACATGGCCTTTTTGGATTACTCCACACGGTCGTGTGGTGTATCCTACAGCACAAAACCCCAACAAAAGTGAGGATCAAAATATTAATGCATGTGTTTTAAAATCCATCAAAATTTTAAGGATCAAAAAAATTTTAAGCGTTGTGTTTTTGGGGTTTATATGATTTTGGGGTGGCCAATCGAGGGGAGAGTGACTTATTCGAAGAAAAATTATTAAAGCCTAGGAAAAATTCAAAGCTAATACGATTCTCTCGCTATCGAGAGGAGGCGATTTTATTAAAAATCCTAGAAAGCATGAAAATTTCAACGCTATTGGATTGAATACACCTATTTTGAACAGCGGATTCAGGACGTGGAGTGTGGACTAGAGCAGGCAGCTGCTCTATTTGCTCCTTTCGTGGCTTGGCAAGTAGCTTGGTGCCACGAACTTTATCGAACTTTAGAAATGTTCCCCATAGCATTTCTCGAGGAAAACCACCTGAATCCTACTTGAAATAGGGAGCACAAGTCTGATGCGAAAAACCTTTCCCTGAAATAAAATTTTCCCAAAGTCAATTGTCAAAATGTTATGGAAAACATGGAATGGGGTGACGAAAACTCCCTGGGAATAAGATGATATCTCCTGACGATGACGCTATCATCTCCTCGTCAACTCCATAGGTATGCTTCTCAGGTGCAGACATGATCCAGCATATCTGAGTTGAACGCAAACATGTGTCCTACGGGGAGTATGTCAAGTTAATAATATTTGAATCGAAAGAATTATGAAATGAAAATGAAATATGAGATTCAGATATGGAGTCTAAAATATCTCACTGAGTGGGAGAGTTAAGCGCTGGTGAATTCGATGCCTCTGGGGAATGGGGAGTGGCTGTAGAGGTGTTAATGGAGGTGGACATGATTCGGGTTCGCTGGAGTCAATGGTTGCATCCATACCCTCATGCATATCCTTCTCCTCTATATGCAATTGCACCATTATCCCCTGGGTGCTCTTTATAATCACATAGGTGGAAAACCAGTCTGCAGGGAAAAACTGCTCAGGCTCATCTGATAATGAAGTAGTGGATGTGCCTTTGCAAGCTTCCTGCTCGCTAAAAATCTATCCGAGAAAGATTGTTTCCACCCATTGGCCTATACCCGGCTCATCATCCATATCATCGTCCGAAAAGTAATTTGGGATGTGGCGATCAGCAAGATGTATATCATGAATGGTGGTGCCTTCCGTAGCATAGGCCTTCGGTGATGTGTTGGACACAGCAACAACTTTCTCCATAGGTTCACGCATGTGGGAGTAATAAGGAATGTGTCCTTCGGCAAGCTGTATATCGTGAATGGTACTTACAGTTGGAGAATCATATATATCAGAATAATAAAAATAAGATTCAATAAAATACCCCATGTATGGCTGGTAGGTGGTGTTACGCGAGATTCAGCAGTGGCTTCCTCCAAATATTTCCAAGCTGCTTTAGGTGGCATATCATAAAACTGGCCTTCATTCAGTCGTACCATGAATCTCTGTAGGTTTCTGTTACCCCTATAGAGAAGAGGTGAATGAGGTTGCGTGACATGCTCTCGTGTTGTGGTACTCTCAATGCCAATGCATGAAATCTCACCCAGGCCTACCAGAAAGTCTCTCCATCTGCGTGGCGGAAGTGAAAAAAAATCCCATGGTGTTGGCTAGTACGATGCCTGATCCTTACAAGTAGGTGTAGCGAGATAGGTATGCCCTCGCGACAATTTATCCTTATGTGTATGAACAAACATCTTGTTCAAAATAACAGTAAGCTGTTTAGTAAGAAATTACCTAGTTAATAATAATGAAGTCATCATTAAAACTTAAGTAAAGTCCTGAGACATAATGCAACATCGAACATATATCAAGATGGAGATCTCGATCATGGAGAAGTGATTGACCATTAGGAACATAAAGTCTAGAAATGTTCGTGATCGTAGATGTTTCAAGAAATAGATATCGACACATCAGATAGACCATTGTGTCTTAGTCTTCACCATCAAGTGGTGATGATGATCTCATAGTCATTCGACTTGGCATGGTCATTCGACTTGGCAAAGTAGGAGACGAGACACAGATGCTCATTGGAGAATGAGTTCACTGAATGACCTAACGAGAGTTATCATATGGTTAATATTGACCAATATATCAATGATAACTCTTAGTGATGATAAGCAATTTGGTTGTTTGACTTGAGGTCATTGTATGAACTTGTGCGTGAACGGTGTCACTTAGATCACTGATCTAACCTCCGGAAAGCCCCGTTGAAAGGCCTTTGGTTGGGTGACACTTGAAATGTGCAAGGAGAGTAATGACCAAGAGAGGATTTGAATCTCCTGTCAATGGGGAGTTAGTGTCGTAATGTTAGTTCGATCTTTAGTGAAAACTCTGGCCAGAGTATGTTGGAAGAAGTCCAACATTATTTGACTAAAGATCGATGGAGACTACCCAAGTTCAAGCTAGTAAGGTTGACAGTTGACCATATACTATGCTTGACTAAGCGGCATAGTTTTGACAAAGAGACTAAAACTGTGGCATTCATCACGGACACAATCAGGGTGGTCCCGATAATACTCATGTCGATGAGTTAACAACATAATTATGATACCGAAACAGGGATATCGCCTGCTACACGTGGTCACTATCGTCTAGGGTTTCGAGCCCCACCTGTAGTAGGGTCAAGCTATAAGGTCTCTCACAGAGTAGGACCTTCATCCAGTAATAGGTAGAAATTAGGGAGAAAAAAGCATTTGATGCAAGAGATAGAAAACTGCAAAGAGTTTGCAGTTAGCTTCTGGATTCTGGATAAATGATCCTGAGTGCAAGTGGAAGATGTTGAGGGATGTATGCCCTCAGTTTATTTGTATTTGATATAAATGGATTTTAATATTAGATGTGAGAATTTTGCATATGATGCAAAAGAAATTAAATATGTCGTAAAATGTTTACGAGCATATTTTCTATAATAAACGCATGAAAAAAGGCTACCTGGATGACGGGAATATCTAGAACTAAATCCAGGTTAGAACCAGTCAAAATCGGACTCAAAATGAGCCTGAAACACCAAAAAGGGGGTACACAAGCCATTTGGACTCGACCAGGCTGTTTGGCATCAAGCCCATGCCACTTCAAGTGGCTGGGTCGAACCCAGGCACCCTGGGTGCGACCTAGGCTGGATGGGCTCGAGCCCAGGCACGCAGGGCATGACCCAGGGGTGGGCCAATGGCCCGCCCTTTCTTTTTGCTGGCTCAGCCCTCCTGCATATTTGCGACCGCCCACTTTGTACCGGCGGGGCCCCGCCTGCCATGCACTGCAGGCTCGCACCGAGCACGCGCCGAGCATGTGCTGAGCTGGGCACTTGCTCTAACTGTGGGGCACACACAGAAAGGGTTCTGAACCCTAGAAGATTTATTTCTTCTGGCGGCTGGGTCTGTGCACAAAGTAGGTGTTTTGGCTGACTATGGAGCCTCATTTGTGAGGTCAAACGACTCGAAATGGAGAGACATTTCTTCCTACACGTTCACCATTCAAGCCTCTTGGCAATGATGTGTGACATCGCTCATGGAGATCAATGGTCGAAGGGATTTAGTTAACCAAACTTTGCCTTGATGAAATGCATGTTGTTTGTTAAGAAAACTCTCCAAACACATTTAGTCCCACATCGAAAATGGAGTGAAGGGTAGGGGTCAACCACTTATATAAATAGGGATCTAACCCCTTCCTTGAAACTCGTCCCAAGCTCCAGATTTGAGTAGCTCCATTAAACATGAGCAAGCCCGGATCTGAGCTTAAAGTAAATATTCCCTCTTTTCTCTCAAATTCTTCCTTGCTTCTGATTGGGCTCTAGCAAAGCTACGAAGGAGTTTGGATCGGATCTAAAGTCTTGGTGGAGGATCCACTCAAGGTGAAACTTTCTTTGGTACGTGGTTAGCTTGGTGACAAGGGTGTTGCTCGTCTCAGGACGCAGTTCGGTTCGAGAAGCAGTTCGGTTTGGGATGAGGTGCGGCTCGAGACGCTGTTTGGCTTGGGAGAAGCGGCCCGGGGCCAAAGAAATGTTGCTAAAAATGACGCTTCGTATTTTGCAGAAACAAAGTTTATTAACATGTGTTTATAATTGTAAATAGGTTGATAAATCTATCTTTAGGGATTGGTCGAACCCAAGCCCGGAATAATAGAGATTCTAACTAGGGTTGTTTCTTTATGGTGATTAAAATAGTTTTAAATCTGTTTTTTCCGTTGCTTGTTTAATCTCGTCTTCCATCCGACTTGGACCGGACGTCAATTTTATTAACCTTAAGGACCCAGAAAACCTTTCAGTGGTATCGGAGCCCATCTACTTGATCTATATTTTGCATTTATAAAATGTACGTGAAACAACATGTTTGTCCATGAGATAGAGGCTGTGATTTAAACAATTAAAATAGTCGTTTCCTTGTAAGGTTTTTTATTTTCGAAAATTGTTTTTGAAAATTTGATCTTAATTATTATATGATGATAATTAATTTTGTGTAACTTAAACTTATGAGATAAAATTTAAGTTGCATGTTTAGCAAAAAAAATTATGAGATAATTTTTAATTGCTTTGTTATCATGCTAAAATGTTTAGTTGATAATTTTAATGATTATATGATTTCTTTTTGATTATGTGATTATTCAAGAAAAACCATTAGGATAGCCATTAAAAGCTTTAAGAAAATTATATGATAATTTTTTTTGAAGGAAATGCTATGATTTAAAAATATTGCAACAAATTAAACTCTAATACATGATAAGGGTAGCCCTCTCCCATAATTATTATTTTAATTGTTCTAAAAATAATTTTGAAAAAAAGGCTATGATTTAAATTTTTGCAAATTGAATTTTAAATGACTAATTTATGATTAGGATAGCATCCTTAGAAACCTTATAGTTGATAATTACATTAATAAAAGTTATTAACCAATCCTAATAATTTCGAATTTTAGGATTCAACTAGTTAATAGGATTAACTAGTTTTAATGAAGCCATTTCTAGTCGATGGCACACATATGAATAATTAGTTTGCTTCAATGGACCATGATCGGGTCTAGTGTTTTTTGACTAGTATTGTGGATCACCCTAGCTCGACTAGGGATAGTGATCCTGGCAAGCCAAATCACTGGCAGCGCTGGACCGCAAGGATGCGAATTATGATTATGTGAAATCGTCGATTACATCTAGTCAATTACGTTAAAAATCTTCTTCAAGATTAGACGTAGCCCACCTTGTTTTTGAATTAGCAGACTAAAAGACGACTATTATGGTTGTTGAGTCTCCTCAAGCTATGACATGGTCTCTTTTAGAATCCGACTCCATCATAAATGAGATGTAGTCTGGTATTAACCCAAACCACTACGTCGGTCTCCTGGAGTATCGGTGTAAGTTAATATTGGACATGAAAACAAGGGTTTGACTAGACTAGTCTGTCACGCCCTGCTTTCCAAACACGACGGAAGCGATAACGGGACGAAAGTTCGCATGGGCTGGAGCTGTGAAGCTCGAGCCCAGTAAGCATATGTAGGGGTACACCAAGCAAAGTACAGGTTCTTACATGCAATCAGAACAATAAAAACCCCTTTCATTAAATTAAAGCCACGTCCAGATTTCGTACATGAAATGATACATCAAGGCCTCAACATGACCAATAGATTACCAAAGAGAAAGAAAACCCTAAAACAACGTACTAACACAAGTATAAGTAAGCAGGAACACCATACTCTCTAGACATCCACTGGGGGATAACTCAACGTCTACAGCGAACTCCTGGCTCTCTAAGTCAGGTGTCTCAAAAGGATCCTCCTAGTACTCTAGCTCGGAATCTAACATCCATCCAAAAACATGAATGTATGTCAGCAAGGGTCTGCAAGTAGAGGTCAGAACCCCTAATATTGAATTATGCAGTATTAATGTATTTATACGAGATGTCAACAACAAGTTTTTAAGTATGGCAGTTCTAAATGAAGTAAAGTAAAGTATTCTAACATGACAGTTCTAAGCAGTTTAAGAAGAAAAGTAATGAGCATGGCAATTCTTAACATATTAAAATGTGAAGTAACGAGCATGACAATTTTATATAGACGTGGTAGGAAAGTAAAAACGGTGCAAGAAAGTAAATGTAGCATGGCAATGGTCGTAGCGTATGCTACCAGCTACGTGACGTGACAAGACAAGACGGTGTGTGTCAAGAGGGTTCATGCCTTACGGTTTGAGGGTGATCAAACCCTCTAAACCATGCGCATGCTCAACCCTACCCCAACCCAAGTGCACAAGACAAGTCTGGACAAAGGAACACACTCTCTGTCTTAGAGAGTGCCTTATTCGCTGCTAGCTTATCTGGACAAAGGATCACTCTCTCTGTCTTGGAGAGTGCCTTATTCGCTGCTAGCTTATCTGGACAAAGGATCACTCTCTCTATCTTGGAGAGTGTCTTATTCGCTGCTAGATTATTTGGACAAAGGATCACTCTCTCTGTCTTGGAGAGTGCCTTATTCACTGCTAGCTTATCTAGACAAAGGATCACTCTCTCTGTCTTGGAGAGTGCATTATTCACTGCTAGCTTGTGTATAAACATTTCAGGAATGATGTTACATGGCATGGCATGGCAAGGGTAATGTATGTTCTTTTCATTCTAGGGGGTCCACACGCACACACACACACACAGATAGTTTCTAACATGATAGTTATAGCAGTTTATACCTAGACTTCGTCAAGTCTAGGCTGTTGTAAGGGTGTACCAAATGCTATCATTTCACGCCTGGTTCTCTTGTTCAACAATTCACAAGTTAAGGAAATAATGGCCTAGAACGTGGCCGTGACTACGCAAGTGAAAATGCTTGCATCAGATACTAATTTTCTTTACCAATGTTTAAAACTAGGGCATATCAACTTATATGTCAACGGGTCACATTTTAAGTCTAGAACACCATGGTATTAATTTCATGCGTCATTTCACGTGCATATTTTGAGTTATACAGCTTTAAATGAAAATGACTAAAAGAGCATCCAACTTCAAAAATTCATAATAAATTGTACACTTGCCTGATTTTAGCGTTCTTGGTGTTGTTGGGTTCGTCTCGACAAGTACTACACTACGGTGAGATCGGTTCGCTGGTTTGATTAGACATACAATTGAGTTAGGTTCTTTCTAATCATAACAATGTTAAATTAATACCTACGACATCTAATAATCTGTTTTTATTAAGTTCTCTAACTTAGGGTGAGGGTTATAGCATGTTAAGGTGTAGGTCTACTAACCGTTGTCGCAGCGGTGTAACAAAATACAGCGAGGGGCAGCAACAATGCGTACGACGTCTAATGGCGGCTACGGCTGAAAACTTATTGCGGCAACGAGGGAAGGAATGGACAGCGACGTCTGAGGTTCGTCAGGTCTGTAGAGAGCGAGGGGAGATTGTCAGCGGTCTGATGCAGGCTACGGAAGCTCGTCGGTGGCCTGGGGAAGGTGGCAAGCATTGGAGAGGGGTGTGCTGGCTTGAGGTAGAGGTGGCAATTCGGGCCGGCCCGGTCTTATCTGGCCGTGCCGGCCCGGCCCGGTTTTCTTAAAGACCGGCCCGGCCCGGCCCGATAAGACTTCGGGCCATTCCGGTGCGGCACGGGCACGGTCCGATAAAAATTCGGGCCGCCCGGCCCGGTCCGATAGGGTTGAAAAAATTATGTATGTGAGATTAATATCCATCTTCAAAGTTCATGTTTGGTCTGGTTATTTTATGAAGTAAGTACACACAAATTAGATGTTACTAAGAATTATAACTACGGATGATCTTTCAACTTCAAATTAAAGTAATTAACAGTAGGGAGTACTAAACAATATACAATGATGAGAACCTATCCTCAGGTCGGGGATTATATAAAAATAGAATACGAATTTAAAAAGAATTCGAATTAATACTCATTAATACGAAATGAACTATTGAAGTAGAACGGTCAAGCAAATTCAAAAGGATTTCGTGCCGTGTCGTGCCACCCAATGGGCCAAATAGCTTGGCCCGAGTCCGGCACGAAAATGAACCGGGCCATGCTGGCCTGGTCCGATAAGGATTTCGGGCCAAAATTATCGGCCCAGGCCTGGTCTTATCGTGCCGTGCCCGTGCCGTGCCGAAAATTGCCACCCCTAGCTTGAGGGGGGTTGATGCTCGGAGAGCTGTCGGCCTCGGGGGAGGCTGGGAGTTCAAGGGAGTGGCATGCATTGGTCAGGGCTTCGGTGCTGGCTACAGGGGGTCGCCTGGGTGCGGTCTGTGGCGACGCATGGGTGCAGTTGGTGGCCGGAGGTTCTGAAGGTGACAAGGGGGTTTCGGCAGTTCTGGGGGAGGTGGCAGGCCAGAGGGAAGGTCGGAGGAAAAGGGCTAGGCACCGGTGAAGTCTGGGCAGTGGCGGCGTGGGTGAGGGCTGGGTGCTGCTCGGGTTTGCACGGCAGTAAGGAGGGAGTCGGGGTTGCGTGGATGAGGAGGCCGATGCTCGGTTTCGGGGGCGCTGCGTGTGTGAGGGAGAAGAAGAGAGTAGGGTCTAAGGTTTTAGCTGATAGCTCTTAGAAGAGAGCCCTATGGTGTTAGTAATATAGGGGCGGCCTGAGAGAGTAGGGAGGAAAGGGAGTTGAGGCCTAGGGCTTAAAATATTTGTTTGGGTTTAGAGCTTGCACATGATGCACAGGGCTGGGTTCGAAATTATTGGAGGGGTTCAGTTTTGGTCTATGAGAGAATAGCCTAGGTTTATTTAATTCTAGGTTTCCTATTTTAGGCTCTAGGGTTTAATGTTGGGTTTAATATTTGCATGGGTTTCTTGTAGCAGGCATGGGTGCGTGAGTGTGAAAAGGGTACGGCTAGGGGGAAATTAGGTTAGGAGTTAGATTAGGAAGGAGTTTTGAAATTTCTATTAATAGGATTTGATTTGTTTTTATTAGAGTTTTGAAATATTAAGGAAATTATGAAAAATAAAAACATTAATAGAGGAGGAATCTTAGGGTTAATAATACCAATTTAATTATAGGTTTTAATGGGATTTAATTAGGAAGGTTTTCAAAATTATTTGAATTTAAAAGTTTGAACTTTGGAATTTTAAAATAATTATTAGATGGAAAAATATCTGTGGGTTTAAGATAATTTGGCTAATACGTATAAGGGATAGTAGCTAAAACGAGTACGAGTATAAGTACGCCTAACGACAACACGTGTTACGAACACACAACAGGTACGAAAAACATACAATAAGAGGGAAAATGAATGGAGTGTAACGCTAAAAAAACTGGTCGTTACATCATTATGGTTTTTTGAGTCTCCTCAAGATCATAAGTGACTAGGGATAAAAAGCAATAGGGAGTCATATGTGATGTGATTGATAATGAGTTTATCTACCAACTGCAGAGTCGATCAACTTGTTGAGTCTCCTCAAGGTTGTGAATCTCAGGGTGGTTGGATCCCTCTCCCATTAAATAACTATATTCATTTATCTATATGGCTAAAGATTATCGTAGAAATAGTGGAAGGATATAGTTGAATAAAAACTATTTTAACTATATTTAAAAATCATGAACATATGCTAAACTAGGGTAATTCTATGTTTTACCGAAGTGGAATCCAAAATCGTAATATCCTTAATAGAAATAATTTAATTGGACAAAATGATTAGTTAAGGAATATTTGATAAACCAAACTATGTTCTTACTGATATTAAAATGTCCTTCTTAGCACTGAGTTAAGGACAATGATTTCCTTAAGCTCTAAAGTCTAACACAATAAAAGCACACTACTTAATACTCGCCTCTATGAGCAGTGGCAGCTTGAACATACTGATGTTTAAAGCACGTTTCTCCATACAACTTATTGAGTCTTCTCAAGGTTGTATGGAAAACAGTTTCAATCTGCAAGGTTCGAAACTTCGATCAAGCTGTTTGACTCGAAGATGAGTGTAAGAGCAATGCAAGACCATGTATCCAAATTAGATCTTGAGACGAACAACTTGTTGAATCTCCTTAAGGTTGTAAAGCTCAAGTGTTTGGATGCATGTGATGCTTGCAAAGCTAATGTAGCGACCGGTATTGAATAATACGTTATTTTGTACGTATTTTACTTTTTGTCTGTGATCCCCCATTTCTTATACAACATTACATACGTATCTGTATTCTGTGTGTTTTTTAATTAACTAAGATGATATAAATGTATAATTATATGAATATATATATAATTATTTTAAATTCAAAATTCAAATCTCCTTCCATATTTATATGGGAGACTTTTACCTATTTTAAATAACAATAAAACTCCATCCTTAATTACAATTATTTTCCTTGTTCTGTCCTTTTTCCCTAAGCTTTAAACCCTTCTAATTTTAAGAAAACCCCTTCCTTTAACAGCCCACACTCTCTCTTTACAAAAAAAATAGAAAAAAACCTAGGCCCATCTCTCAGCCGCACGAACTCACCCCAAAACAAAACCCTAGAAACTCCACCCACAACTCCCAGCACCTTACGCCAACCCAACTTTAGCCATCCCTCCACCGCGCCCTCAGCTACCAACATCTCTGGCCATCACCCAGCAGCCCAGTGCCACCTTTAGCCCGACCTCCGAGCTCCCTCAGCGCCGCACGCAAAAACCAGTCAGCCTCCACCTTCGTTACACCACCAGCGCACCTCCGACAATCTGTCCCACCCCGACCTCTCCGACCTTCACCCCTCCTCCTCCCTTCCGACTGCCACAACCACCAAGCCTGCAACCTCATCGACAGTCCATCGGCACTGTAGCCTTCCTCCGACCACTATCAACCCCGTAAACACCTCCCTCTCGCCTCCTCCTCCAAGCTCCGACACCTCTCACAACTCAGCCCAAAACCAAGCACGACCTTGCCACGATGTCGTAGTCACCGCGCCACACCGTAATCGCCGCCGTCTTCAACCTGCGAGAACATGCGAGAGCTAAAACACGTAAGCCTTTAAACCCATGTTAGTATTAATAATGATGTTAGTATTAGTTTAATAATATCAATTGTTCTGTTAGTTTCTTATAATTAGTATGTTCGGTTTAGTTATTAGCAGTACGTTAGTATATGTTACTATATAACAGATAACATAACAGTTAGTTTATTATTCATATAAAACTGTTAGTATATTCATATAAGTTAGTATAGTAGTACTGTTAGTAACTGTTAGTATATTCATATAATACTTTAATGTTAGTACTAATGTTAGTACAGTATATTCATATAAATTAGTTTTAATAGTTTAGCACTATATAAACTTGTACCATATTAATATGATTCTGTTAGCTTAAAATGGTTAGCCTCATACTCGAATCTAAATGACACAGATAAATCGCGCCTTCCGTTACAATCACCAGGACATCCACCATCGCCTCCAGGCAAGTATTTTATTGTAATTGAATTTTAGGGCGAACTACTTAATCTGATGCTAAAACCTTATTCTGAAAATGCTTGTCAACTTTAATAACCAAATTACATGTTCTTACTATGCCTGTTGCATCTGATAAAAAATGTACATTTCATATTAATGTTTCTTCGGTAAAGAAATTTTTATTCTCTGCTTGTCATCAAATTGAACCAAACTGAATAGAGGGTAAGACACAACCTTTGAAACATAATAAGAACCCATCGATTACAGATGAAAAGGAAACTAGTCGATGACTAGTTATGACACTTGGGTGGTGTTGGTCCATTGTAGTAGGGTTCGTAGATGTAGCTTGACCACCTTACGGCTACCTCTATACCATACCAATGGAGCTAAGCACCTTGGTCATTTTCCAGGTTAGGGATGGCAAGAAGCGTCACGGTAAACACCCGATGATAGGGTGCATCAAGAACATACTACCCACCTGGACATGGACTTATCATGAGCACAAATAACTGAAATACTCAACTTGCAACTACTTTTACTTTTGGAACTACAATTCATATGTTACTTCAGCATGCTCATAATTTAATTTATGCACTCATTATTCATAAATGTTACTAACACTCTTTTGTTCTTTCCCAAGTTAATTCCTTATTCCATTACTTTAAAAATCTTACCGAGCTATTCGCTGAACCTAACATATATTTCAACGTATTGTGAAATATATGTTAGGTTCAGAGTCAGATTATATTGAGGACACTGCTTCTGAGCATCCTATCTTGGAGGACGACCCCGTGGACCAAAGTTACGAGGACACGGAGGCCCTCCCTGCTAAATAATAAAGAGATCCGTTTTAGTTCTTTTCATTAGTGTTATCTGTAGCTTTGCAGGTGTGTTTACATTTCAACGAATTGTATGGCCATGCTAGGCCTAATTACTTTGTGTATTTGTTTTGAAAACACTGGAATAAAAGTGAAATTAATATTTATGCTGCTCTGAGAATATTCGCATGCAAGAACCTGCTTAACTAAATAAACGCTTATTGTGCTTAAGTCAAGGAAGGAATAAATGAATAAAAGTACTTCTTCTTTGCTTTAAGCACATGCGGACCTGCTCGCGTCCTTGCTTCCAAGTATAATGGGAGCGTGGCGTGACAGCTAATATTTGTGTTAGGACGAAAAATGTCTAAATGTGATTTAGAAAGGAGAAGGCACTAAGGAAAATTCATTGAGAAAGAATATTTGGTTTATCATAAGACAAGACATAGTTGGAGGAACTGAAAATAAGACATGTTTGATGTCTAAAATTTCAGAATAATTGTTATACAAAGAAAAATAGTCTCACATATTGGCTAATGAACAAAAGTTATCTTTAGGCCATATGGGACTTATATCACACTTGGCAAATGTCGTCACATTACTTTAGAAGAAATGTTTTAATGTGATTATAATGTATAACAATGTCGTATTAAGAGTTAATATATGAATGCGCAAGTTAGTAACAATGTATACCTATGGCTAATATAGACTAGGCCGTACCGAAGAAAATAGAGTTGACAAGTTACATATAGAAGGGTCTCTTGACTTCTCGTATTATGAGTCAAAAGACACTTGCGAGTTTTTTCTTAAAGGTATAATGGTCAAAAACTCCTTATGTAAGACAGTGGGAGAATGAGTTGGAGAACTCATGATCGCATACATACGGATGTATCCGGACCCAAGTCTAAATTTGCTAGGATATGGTATTCTTATCTTATTAAGACACGTGTTCTTGATGAAACACAAGTATAATAAAATAAAGAACTCAATGAAAGAAGTATTTGAATCACTTTGATTGGATCGAATATGTGAATACTTTGGTATATAATTCTTGCGTAATTAAAAGAGAATAAGATTTTCTCTCAGGTCAAGTCTTTTAACACATCGGTGTGTTGGAGAGCATGAATTGCTCTCTGTTAGACATGGTGCGATGCATGGCAAGTGACTCTGAGTTATAATCCTCCCTCTGGGTTAAGTCCCAGATAGTAATGCCTAGTTTCTTGATAAGGTTCTGTGAGGACCTTATCAATATGATATTCCTCAAATTAATGTTTAGGAAGTTAAAGGATTACACGAGTCTTGTAAGACGAAAAGTCGAGTGAGACGAAAAGTCGAATAAGACATCATAGTTGATGATGGCCTAGACAACTTCCAAGATGCCATTTGGAGTAGTGACTCTAAGAAATAGCTTGATGCAATCCGAAAAAGGTCTTGCACGTAAATAAAGTGTGGACTTTAGTTTACATGCCTAAGGAAAGTGTTTCCTTTGGCTGCAAGTGAATCTTCGAGACAGAAGATTAGTACAGATGGAAAATAATGAAGTACAAGTTATGCTGGTTGAGAACTGTTATCATCAGAACTACTATAAACGGATTGGGATGAAATTTTCTCGCCAACAACTGTGTACAGATCTATTCGAATCAGACTCAATGTAAATGCTCATGATGACCACGAAAACTTGAATATATATATATATATATATATATATATATATATATATATATATATATATATATATATATATATGTTTTCTAAATATGATTTAAATGAACAAACTTATAGAGTTTTCAATGTCGACGAGAGAAAATAAAAAGCATGCGAGGCATCAAGGAGCTGGAACATATGTTTTGACAAAGTGGTCAAAGCATTTAACACTTTATAAGAAACATTTCTGAACCATCCTGATAATCAGTGACTATTTTGGATTATGCTCGTAGAGGACGAGAATCTGGATGAGATCCAGGCAGGACAAATTTTGTGGATTCCAAGGGTACTAAGGAACAATTTGGATGAGATTCAAATTCGTAATCAGGCAGTAACATAGAACCCCTTAAGTCTATACAGTATATGGTTTAGCAGATCCACTTATGAAGGCTCTACTACATGAAGTCTAGAAAGATTTAAGTGTAAATGCAGTATAAGATACCGGTATAAATGGGCCTGAGTGCAAGTGGGAGATGTAGCGAGATAGATATGCCCTCGCGACAATTTATCCCTATGTATTAAACAAACATCTTGTTCGAAATAACAGTAAGATGTTTGGTAAGAATTTACCTAAGTTAATAATAATGAAGTCATCATTAAAACTTAAGTAAAGTCCAGAGACTTAATGCAAGGTCAAACATATATCAAGATGGAGATTTCGATCATGGAGAAGTGAGCGACCACTAGTAGCATAAAGTATTGAAATGTTCGTGGTCGTAGATGTTTTGAGAAATGGATATCGACACATTAGATAGACCATTGTGTCTTAGTCTTCACCATCAAGTGGTGACGATGATCTCATGGTCGTTCGACTTGGCGAAGTAGGAGACGAGACACATGTGCCCATTAGAGAATGAGTTCACTGAATGACCTAACGAGATTTATCATATGGTTAATATTGACCAATCTATCAATGATAACTCTTAGTGATGATAGGAAAGTTGGTCTTTTGACTTGAGGTCATTGTACGAACCTGTGCGTGAACGGTGTCACATATATCACTGATCTAACCTCAAGAATGCCCCCGTTGAAAGGCCTTTGGTTGGGTGACACTTGAAACGTACAAGGAGAGTAATGACCAAGAGAGGATTTGTCTCTCCCGTCAATGGGGAGTTAGTGTCGCAGTGTTAGTTCGACCTTTAGTGAAAACTCTGGCCAGAGTATATTGGAAGAAGTCCAACATTATTTGACTAAAGATCGATGGAGACTACTAACCAAGTTCAAGCTAGTAAGGTTGACAGTTGACCATATCCTAGGATTGACTAAGCGGCATAGTTTTGACGAAGAGACTAAAACTGAGGTATTCATAACGGACACGGTCAGTGTGGTACCTACAACACTCATGTCGATGAGTTAACCACATAATTAGGATACCAAAACAGGAATCGCACCTGCTGCTCGTGGTCACTGTTGTATGGGGTTTCGAGCCCCACCTATAGTAGGGTCAGGCTATAAAGTCTTAAACAAAGTGAGACCTTCGTCAAGTAATATGTAGAAATTAGGGAGAAAATGCAGTTGATGCAAGATACAGAAAACTGCAAAGAGTTTGTATTTAGCTTCTGGATTCAGGATAAATGATCCTGAGTGCAAGTGGGAGATGTTGATAGATGTATGTCCTCAGTTCATTTGTATTTGATGTAAATGGATTTTAATATTCGATGTGGGAATTTTGTATATGATGCAAAAGAAATTAAATATGTCGTAAAATGTTTACGAGCATATTTTCTATAATAAACGCGTGGAAAGAGGTTACTTGGATGACAGGAACATCTTGGACTAAATCCAGGTTCGAGCAGTGTCAAAATCGGGACTCAAAATGAGCCTGAAACACAAAAAGGCAGTACACAAGCCATTTGGGCTCGACCAGGCTATTTGGGCTCGAGCCCATGCCACTTCAAGTGGCTGGGTCGAACCCAGGCACCCTCGGTATGACCCAGGCTGGCTGGGCTCGAGCCAAGCCGCTGAAGGCGGCCTGGATCGAGCCCATGTGCACTGGGCACGACCCATGGGCGGGCTAATGGCACACCCTTTCTTGTTACATGCTCAGCCCGCCCGCATATTTGTGGGTGGGGCCCGCCCGCTTTGTGCGAGCAGGGCCCTGCCTGCCATGCGTTGTAGGTGCGTGATGAGCACGCGTCGAGCTAGGCACTTGTACCAGCTGCAGTGGGCCCCACAGAAAGGGTTCTGAACCGTAGAAGATTTATTTCTTCTGGCGGCTGGGTCTGCGCGCAAAGTAGGTGTTTTGGGTGAATTTGGAGCCTCGTTTGAGTGGTTAAACGGACTCGGAATGGAGTGTCGTTTCATCCTACGCGTTCACCATTCAGCCCTCTTTGCAACAATGTGTGATATCGCTCTTGGAGATCAATGGCAGGAGGAATTTAATTAACCAATATTGCCTTTGTGAAATGCATGTTGTGTGTTTGAAAAACTCTCCAAACACATTTAGTCCCACATCGGAAATGGAGTGATGGGGAGGGATCAGTCGCCTATATAAATAAGGGTTTACCCCCTTCCTTGAAACTCGTCCCAAGCTACAGATCTGAGTTGCTTCATTAAACGTGAGCAAGCCCAGATCTGAGCTTAAAGTAAACTTTCCCTCTTTTCTCCCAAGTTCTTCCTTGCTCCTGATCGGGCTCTAGCAAAGCTACGAAGGAGTTCGGATCGAATACGAATTCTTGACGGAGGATCCACTCAAGGTGAAACTTTCTTCGGGACGTGGTTGGCTCGGCGACAAAGGTGTTGCTTGCCTCAGGATGTGGTGTGGTTCGGGAAGCAGTTCGGCTCGGGACGAGGTGTGGGTCGGGAAAAGGTGAGACTCGGTACGAGGTTCGGCTTAGGAGAAGCGGCTCAGGGCCAAAGAAATGTTATTGAAAATGACGCTTTGTATTCTACAGAAACAAAGTGTAAGGTCTGTACTTTATTAACTTGCATTTATAATTGCAAATAGGTTGATAGATCTATCCTTAGGGGTTGGTCAGACCCAACCCCGAGATAGTAGAGATTCTGGCTAGGGTTGTTTCTTCAGTGCTTGATTTAAAATATTTTTAAACTATTTTTTCGCTGCTTGTTTGATCTCGTCGTCTGTCTAACTTGGGCCAAATATCGATTTTATTGCCCTAAGGACCTAGAAAACCTTCAGTATGTGTAAATCTTCCACCCGACTCTACAAGACCGGTAGAAGCAGATACTGTAGTAGTTGGGTCTTCCAAGATCTCTCCCCTTGAAGATGTGGGTGCAATGATCGAATCCCTAGCATGTATTTCTGACTGTCCCTGCGATACGGATAATAGTTTAAATTTTGGGCAAGTTCTTGGAGTTGGGCTTTGATCAGGGCTTGGGCTTTGATCCAATGGCCTTGGTTTGGAAGGGAGTTCTCCAATAACAACTCCAAGTGAGATTTTGGTGGTAGAGGTAGATGATTAGGATGGGGGGTCAATGAGGCAAGTTGTAGGCATATGATGGGGGGTTGTAAGGGTGGGCATAATATTGGCATTGGATAGACGTGTGCCCCAACATTCTACACACGTCACAAACTGTAACATGTTTAAAGTTGGCATAACCTCCAGTCTGAACACCATATGAAGTCGATGCATCGAAATTTCCGATATATGTTCCATCTGGCATCCACATTGTCTCCAAAATACGACTGACTAGTGAAAAATATGACTAAGAGAAGCGTTTCAGTGATACAAGAGTGATGAGTGGTTATTGCATACATATTTCGTGGGGATTATCCATGCATTATATCACACAAACCCACACTTTATACACCACTTTATCCCATTTTTGTTCCATTTTACTTTTTGGGTGTTCATGTGCATTTCAGATTGAAATCCAGCTTAAAGGAGCCAATTTGAGTCAAAGAAATAAAGAAAGAAGTGAGGTGGAGAAACGAGATCAATATAGCTGAGGATGGGGAGTTCCGTGACCCACGTGACCGTTTGTGGTGCGTCGCCCAAAGATAGCCCAACTTTGCATAGAGTTAAGGAGCCATCCATGTGGCCACATGGCTACCCCATACGACTGCGTGGAAGAGAGTAAGGAAGGGAGCACGAGGAAGCGCAACACAGCCGTTTTATCCAAACGACGGGACCGCGTCGTTTGGCCAATTCTCTGGAATTCTTGGCCCATTTACCCTCTGATAAAACGGCCATGTGGCGTCATCGATGCGACCGTGTCGACCCCATTCACTATCTTATGAAAAAAGGAGCCATGTAGTCGCGTGGCTACCCCCACACGACCGTGTGGATGAGATATCACAACAAAGTATAGAATCCTTGCAAATACTAAAGATCTGCTACAAATTCTGCAATTATCTTCACTTCTCTTTATTTTTACATTGAAGAGCATCTTGTTCCGATTTCAACACATATTTATTTGTATTTTTGTGAGATCGGTGTGATTTAATACATTTTCTAGAAGACGAGCTGCGCCAAAGAGCTTAAATGACGCAACAGCGTCATAATTGACGCGACCATGTCGTTTTAGAGGCTGAGAAGTGCGTAAAAGTGATATTTTGATGCAAAATTGACGCAACCCCGTGGATTACTCCACGCGATCATTTTGGGTTGGGTTTTCCTCGACCTGTTGGGGTTTCTAATGGTTTATTTAAGGGTTTTGTGCGCCGTTTTGAAGGGGCTCGACGTTTGGAGACGTTTTTCTTCCTCTTTTTCATACTTTTCTTAGTTTTAGGAGTAGAGATAGGTTAGATTAAGTTTTTGCTTCATTTTCTCATGGAAAGCACGATTTGACAACTCTTCTATGCAAACCATTGAGATATGTATTCTATTACTTTGTTTAATTGCTTTCTCGACTGTTCTTGTTATTTTGTGATTTCTTCTTATTGCTCTATGTTCATCTCTGTGATTCTATACATGTGTAGTGAGTAGATTTTAATCTAGGGTTTGGTGGATCCTTAATTGTGGGTTTGAGCATGTATCGATGAGTTTCGGTTGGTTGTTGTATGAATACTGATTAGAGGTATGCTAGGATGATTATTATTGATGTAATTCGAATTTCCTCTTCACGAGTAATTAGATTAATTCACGATTGACGTCGGTGTTAATATAGAATTTTCGAATGCATTGATCGATACTATCAAATGCACGATTGGCATCAGTATTCGATTAGAGCCTTCCTAACATAGATCCAAACCCCAGATCACGAAAGTGGCATGGAGAAGGATTAGAGACATTCGTCGGACGTAATGCACCTAACGTGTATCGGTGCACGATTGGCATCGGTATCGATACGGGTTAGGTAGTCATATTATGCACCACGAAAGTGGGGGGTAGGGTTAATGCAAGGGGATATATTATCATGCACCATGGAAGTGGGAGGGTAAGAGAATAACCTTAGATTGGATGACCTCTCTCTATTATATGAGTTCAACAATCAATCAACCCAAGTCAATTCGTGTCCAATCCATAATTGGGTGAAACCTAGACCTATATTCCTTTTATTCTATTTGTTCGTCCATATTCTACGAATACTCCATATATCCTCGCATATCTAACCATGACCAAGGGTTGAGCTAGTACCTCTATGTGGATGACCCGTTAGCGCTACGACGGCAGCCGCACACTTGCGGTTTATAGTTGTAAAACTCCTAACAAAGAAAATAGCAAAAATTCAAGCCGGTGGTGGGGAAAATTTTTGTTTATTTATAATTTTTATAATTTTTTGATATGCACATAGTCTAACTAACCCAAAATCTAACTAATATCAATTAAGGCAACCATCCCGGCAACGACACCAAAAACTTGTTTGTAGTTTTATATATTTGTAAACCGCAAGCGCACGACATTGTCGTAGCGCTGTACAGGTCGTCCGCAGGGAGATTATTTAATCGAGTACTAGCTCAATTCTAGCTAGGTCGTTGTTAGCTATGTGAATTGATTGTATGGAATATGAAAATACGGGGATTAACATAGGGTGTGATATGAAAGCATAGGTAAACGAAGATAATCGTAAGGAAGAATAATTAGAAGAAAATGGAACACAAAATATGAAATCAAAATAATTATAAAATCGGATAAGGAAGAACCATAAACACTTATCTCATTGGTTTGTTCACGAGAGTTGTCAATTCCCAGTTACAATCCAAGAGAAAAGCATCAAAACCTAATTTAAACCCTAATCGAATCCTAAAACTAAAAGAAAGTATCAAAAGGGGGACAAAACAAATCTATAGGTCCCTCCTCCAAGCTTGGCGGTCCTCCCACACATTTATAACTTGCCAAACCCCTACCGGGTATGCTGCAGATCCGACCCAAAACGGTCGTTTGGCCAAAACGATGCTGTCACATCGTTTTTTGTAAGTTACACATCTTGGGGCTATTCGGTCAAAGTGAATCGACACAGTCGTTAAAGGCCCAGACGACCACATCATCTGCTACCGTTTTTTGCTTCATCTTTAGGCAACATAGTTGTGTGAGGCTTCATACGGCCATGTCGTCGAGGCCTCTTTTCTTCGGTTCAGTGGTCCACACGACCACATGATATGGTCGTAAGAAAGATGTGTTTGCTCGTTGGCCATGTTTTCTCACACGTCGTGTGATGCATCTCACACGGTCGTGTGAGGCTACTGCAGATCACCATAACTCCATCAAATTGACCCTATCGCATTGTTGATCACTCCAAAAGCCTATATTCTCTCTCTTTTGATCCAAAAATCCACGATTTCACCTAAAACACACCAGATAACCCAGAAACATAAAAAGGAACAAAAAGAGGAAGAAATGGTGTGGAAAGCGTGGTGAAGTGGCATGAAATGTAACGGTCTCTTTCTGACCGTTCGTATTTTCTACGTGCACGTACCTTTCGTGCGCGTATTTTATTTGACTCTTTCTTGTTTTCGGTATATATGATGTGATATGCCGTTGTGACCGTATGGAAGTGTAGAATTTTATGGTAATTTTTGAGGACGTCTTTCACGGCTCGTTTCTGCGCGAAACAACTTTGAATGATGGGGGCGTTTTAGTCATTTTGACTCGAAACGTCGTTTCCAATTTTACGTAAATTATTGGTAGGCTTTACACACAATCGAACACCGTAGCCCCGTACTTCTCGTCTCCACGATCGTCCCGGTATTTTCGGATTATTTTTCCGATGTCCGTAGCGAGAATTATCCCCTAATCAATTTTCCTTCCTTAATTAACCTTTGACTTTTTCAAATTCAGATTAATTAGTATCCTAATCAAATCCCCCATTTCTCTCTAACGTAAGAGGGAATCATGCATCAGCCTCTAATGTCACCCTCCTTTATCTCAAACTCCACTCCTTCTATCCCTATCTCTCTCTCCCAATTAACCAAAATCCCAAAGCCAAATATCAAACTTCATCTCTTTTTAACAACATCCAACCTCAAACCCTATTTCTCACGTATGAACCCATTGAGCCGCCTCCTTGCTTCTCCTCCAGCTGCCGACGGCCGCCCCTAGCCTCCCACCACCGGCCACCACCTTCTCCTCCTCCTTCTCCTCCATCTCCACCTCTCCAAGACATCAAAAACTCCATGAAAACCACACAAAACACAGCCCAGGCCAGAACTGCACCCCGCCGGAAAACACCTCCGGCCGGCCACCTCCGGCCACCACCTCCGACGACCACCACCCCCGATCAACTCCTCTCTGACCCCCCAAGCATCTCCACCTCCCCTTACCCTCTTCCATCATCTCTATCTCCCTCAAAACGCTTTCAAACACAACCCAAACGACAGTTTTACAGATCTGCGCCACCGTCGGAAAAACTCACGCCCACCGGCCATCCGGCCACCTACGACGACCACCCTACCGCCGTTGGATTTCTATCGAAGCCACCTACCAACTGCAATTTTTCTCACGCTCATAGCCCATCTGTAGCTCCCGGAATCCTCGTCGGAACACGTCGCATCCCCTGTTTTCCACAGATCTGGAAGCTGAACTTCGCCGCCCGCGCACGGCCACCTCAGACCACCCCCGGTGACAACTCCACTGCCGTTGGCTTCTTCTTGGAGTCCTTTACCCACTGCAAATCCCCGTTTCCGCTGTTTGTCTCTGAAATTTCACTGAGACGCGCGACAACGGACGTGGCGCGAATCTATCCTCCCCGGCTTCTCACGGCCGCCCACCACCGTGCGCTCACGCCGTCGGCCATCCACTGGGCCGAGCATCTTCCTTTGGTCCCACTTCATCTACCTACAGCCCCGTTGGACTCTGGGAGTTCACGTACGTTTCCGTACGCATGTACTTTTAGCCAACGTCGCTGTTATCTTGAAGAACCGTTGCGCTACTCGCAACAGGAAGGAGATCGCTGTTTAGCTCGCTGATTTCACGTCATCACCCCACTGTCCAGAGGTACCTCGCTGTGCTACCCGCGGCCGAGGAGTTCCAGACGACGTCGACGTTTCGCCGTTCAGACCCGACTTCCGCTTGTTGGACGACATTACGAGGTTAGTTTCCCTAACGAGTAGTAAAACCCACACCGTAGAAAAACTGAACCCTAAACTAAAACTGGACAACTACAATTAAATTTACTTTTTCGCATCAGTAAAATGTTGTCACTATAGAAAATCGACCATCGGACAATTTTCTGTGCACATAGGGTAGTGGTTGATCTAGGTTGAACGAAACATCAAAATGTGATTTTTGACGAATAGGATAGTCCCGATAACCTAGAAATGAACCATAATAGGATGTGATGAATTTGAGACCTGACACCATCATCGTGGCGATATTTCAGACGGACTTCCGCGGACGAGACGCTTAGACGAGACGCTTCGGGAGGACGACACACTCGCCATCGCAGGCAAGTGTACCCACTTGCGTTTTTTGACCGTGCTTTGGTCTTAGATTGCTAGAACTGTTAGACTGTGAATGTATAGAACCGGACGTGAAATGATAGCGTCCGGGACGCCCCTGATGACTTAGACTTGACGACGAAGTCTAAGTTTGACAAACAACAACTTTTTGACACCGTAGGGCTATCTTGTGTGTGCGTGCGTGTGGACACCATAGAATAACAATTCCTTACACTTGTCATGTCATGTCTCTGTTACACAAAAAGCCTGCGGGCGTTTCGGATGCTCTCCAAGCGAGAGTGATCCCCGTGACTGTTATACAAAAGCCTGCGGGCGTTTCAGATGCTTTCCCTAGTGGAAGTGATCCCCGTGATACAAAAAGCCTGCGGGCGTTTCGGATGCTTTCCTAGCGGAAGTGATCCCTGTTACACAAAAAGCCTTCGGGCGTTTCGGATTCTTCCCCCGCGGAAGTGATCACTGTTACACAAAAAGCCTTCGGTCGTTTCGGATGCTTCCCTAGCGGAAGTGATCCCTGTACTTCTTGTCCTGAGTTCCTGGGTTGGGGTTGGGTTGAGCGTGTGCATGGCAAGAGGGTCTGATCCCCCTTGAACCGTAAGGCGTGAACCCTTTCGTGTCTCACTTGTCTTGTCTTGTCTTGTCCCGTCACGTCCCGACTTGTCTTGACACATGTAGGTTAGTCCCATAATTGGTAGCACACGCTACGACTACTACCTGTCCCGTTTTACTTTCCTGCTGCGTTACTTCCTGTTGTGTTACTCTGTTATAACCACAGCATGCTAATCAACCAGTAAACTGTTGTGTAATAGAACCTCAGCATGCTAATCAACCAGTAAATCGTTGTTTAAAGTTCGGTGCACTTGCAGTAAAGTCTAACCCTTCTTGTAGACTTTACCTGACGTACAGTTCCTTTCTCTTGGGTGTTGTACGTCAGGTGTTCAGCCAGAGTTCGTGGACGAGGCAGACTCACTGGAGTACGAGGAGCCGAGGACGTCGACCCAGAGTACGTGCTTGACAAGGACCAGACCGTGAGGTCTTTTAGTCGTCACTTTTAGAGGTTACTACTTTCAGTTTGCTTTTAGATAGTTTGTTGCCATGCTTAGGCTTCTTTTTAGACTTTGTACTTGTTGGATATTATATCTCTAATTTAATGAATGCAACTTCCTTTCCGTACTTTCTGTTGTTACGAACTTTATTAATGCAAGAACCGTAAGTTTTTAAAATGGTACCCCTACAGACGCTTATTGGGTCCGAGCTTCGCAGCTCTGGCCTAAGCGGGCCTTAGTCACGCTTCGCCTCCATTCGTTTTATGAAGCGGGGCGTGACAGGTTTTAGTGGTGGCCCATGCAGGTCATGCAAAAGTTCGGAACAATAAAAAGTACCGCATTCATCTAATATCCATGTACAAGTCTGAATTAGTTTCCCAGTCTTAGATAGTAGGAAGACTTAGGTAGACGTCCCAATTTGACAGTCTGACGTCTTAGTTAGGAATTAGACATCCTCGTCCTAGGATACCATAGTAGCCACTTGACTCTGACCAAATTAGATTTCTAGAGTCCTTCTTTTAGTTTAGTCGCTCGCCCAGCTCCATTGACTTCGAGCCCAGCAGAACGTAACCTTGATTCTCTTAGGAACTTTCCCCCTAGATCCTGATTGTAGTTTAGCTCGTTAGGAAATCTTAGCGCCGAGCTCTCCTGATCTTCAGACGACCCGATAATTAGAATCCCTGACTTCTAGCGTCTCCCTGATCATTAGCCTTTTCGTGATATCGACCGTAGAGTTCCATCGTAGCTTCGTGAATCGTATCCTAAGAGTATCCATCATGCGATCTTTTCCTTTCTTCCAATTCAAGTAATCGTTCCTGACGAGTGTCGTTGATCCTTCGAGTCTTTTCCCTTGCCAAGTCTGCTGCCTCTAAAAGTATTTTTGAAATTCCTATTAAGTTTTTCTCTCAGCTTAACTTCTTTGAAAACCCCTATGTTATATATTTCAAAATTCTTGTTTTTCGGTTGAGTTAAAAATTGTTCACTAATCTTGAAACCTCCATGGTTGTAAAATTATTTTACTATCTTGTACCTATTTTCAAATCGGCATCTTTCGTGTTTCAGTTTTTTTTAAACCTTGTTATCAAATTCTATAATCCAATATATATATATATATATATATATATATATATATATATATATATATATATATATATTACTTTTCCAAACTACAAAATTTTTATTGCTAATCACTTACCGCACATACTTTTAAAATATTTTCTAAACCAGAGGGAACTCCAATTATTATTTAATTATTATTGTTATATCAGTTCTATGTTCTTCGTGACCACATTTCAAAATCTTTGTGTAAACTTATTTTCATTTGCAAAATAATCACTTCTCACCCTACCTTTCTTTCCTTCGTCTCACTCTTTCCCAGAATTGTAATTTACTACATCTGCCCACTTTTCTACGTATTTTTTTTAATAAGTATAAAAGTATATGATACCATATTTTACACGTAATTCTTCTTCCATCTATTTAATTATTTTGAGAAATATTTTTGTTCCATCCAACCAATTATCTCCTTGCCCCGCCTTACTTGAACTCGTTCCTTCCGATTTATTTCGTTACACTTTTTTTGGTTTCCGTTTCCTTTATTTGGTGTAGACATTAGTCCTTGTAGTTGTCTATGTTATCTTTGGTTTAGGAGAAGGCCCTTTTGGTAGGTGATGTCGTTGTGGTGCATGAGTATAGGTAGAGTGCGTAGACCTGTATGAGTGTGTGTTATTTAGGATCCCGATGATTGCCTTTTTGTGTCTTGAATGTGTACTCAGTGTTAACCATGATATGATTGAAGTTGTCTGAATGACGGTTTTCATACGTATATGAAAAGGGTCATAGCAGACAATTTCCTTAGACGTAGTTTTCGCAATTATAGAATAGCTTAACTTTGACTGAATGTGATTGTATCAAAACTTCGTTTTCTTTTAAACCAACCCCTTTAAAGTTTTTGAAATTAGCTCACAAGATCACAAATCAATTATCTTCCTCGTCCATTACCACGACTCCACACGTTTTTCCAAATGTTTTAAATGTGTCACTGGTTTTAAGTTTCCCTTTTCTTCTCTATCTCTCCTTTTAGAAATATTATGTTATGGTTGTTATAGTTTCGGGACTAGCTATTATTGTGGTAGGATTTTTTTTGCGGGTAGGCTCAGGGAGAGATGAGATTTGTTATAGCACTGATTAGCCGATTTTGGAACAATGGGATAGTGGAATAGATTTCTTTCGGATGAAAAGAATGGGCTGTCCAAGACTTATTATTATACTGAGGTGTGAAGGACCCAATGGAGAACTCTAATTGGATGAAATTATGTATAGGAGATGAGTACTTAATCGATCTGAAACTTGGACGAGTGATAGATAAGAGTAGCTAGGCCGGGATAGTATGATTTGGAGTGGTCATGAGAATGAGTAGAATATTTAAAGCATCAAGTTCGATGATTAAGTTGACGTGAGAAGACATTGAAAGTAATACGACATGTCGAGATGAATGAGATGTTATGAAGATGGATTTTAGTATTATTAGGAGGTTAGATGTTAAGAGTAAGGATAGATATAGTTTTTGGTTCATTGATTTTGGGGAAAAGAATTATGAGCTAAGGTGACGGATGATATATTGGGGACATAATGATTGTTGAATTGTGGACGGTAATATGGATCTATAGTCAGATGCTAGGGCGTGATTCTAGTTGTAGCATTATCCAGTGAAGAGACGCATTGTGATGGATTATTGAAGAACGTAGTTTGGAGTAATAGGATTAGCGATCTTTATGTGTAGATATGAGAGTTGCGGGTATGAGATAGGTAGATAGTATTATTATTAGTGTAAGTGATTCCGAGGGCGGAATCATTTCTAAGGTGGGTAGAATGTAACGGCCGCTTTCCGACCGTTCGTATTTTCTACGTGCACGTACCTTTCGTGCGCGTATTTTATTTGACTCTTTCTTGTTTTCGGTATATACGATGTGATATGCCGTTGTGACCGTATGGAAGTGTAGAATTTTATGATAATTTTTTAGGACGTCTTTCACGACTCGTTTCCGCGCGAAACAACTTTGAATGATGGGGGCGTTTTAGTCATTTTGACTTGAAACGTCGTTTCCAATTTTACGTAAATACTTGGTAGGCTTTACACACGATCGAACACCGTAGCCCCGTACTTCTCGTCTCCACGATCGTCCCGGTATTTTTGGATTATTTTTCCGATGTCCGTAGCGAGAATTATCCCTAATCAATTTTCCTTCCTTAATTAACCTTTGACTTTTTCAAATTCAGATTAATTAGTATCCTAATCAAATCCCCCATTTCTCTCTAACGTAAGAGGGAATCATGCATCAGCCTCTAATGTCACCCTCCTTTATCTCAAACTCCACTCCTTCTATCCCTATCTCTCTCTCCCAATTAACCAAAATCCCAAAGCCAAATAGCAAACTTCATCTCTTTTTAACAACATCCAACCTCAAACCCTATTTCTCACGCATGAACCCATTGAGCCGCCTCCTTGCTTCTCCTCCAGTCGCCGACGGCCGCCCCTAGCCTCCCACCACCGGCCACCACCTTCTCCTCCTCCTTCTCCTCCATCTCCACCTCTCCAAGACATCAAAAACTCCATGAAAACCACACAAAACACAGCCCAGGCCAGAACAGCGCCCCGCCGGAAAACACCTCCGGCCGGCCACCTCCGGCCACCCCCTCCGACGACCACCACCCCCGATCAACTCCTCTCTGACCCCCCAAGCATCTCCACCTCCCCTTACCCTCTTCCCTCATCTCTATCTCCCTCAAAACACTTTCAAACACAACCCAAACGACAGTTTTACAGATCTGCGCCACCGCCGGAAAAACTCACGCCCACCGGCCATCAGGCCACCTACAACGACCACCCTACCGCTGTTGGATTTCTATCGAAGCCACCTACCAACTGAAATTTTTCTCACGCTCATAGCCCATCTGTAGCTCCCGGAATCCTCATCGGAACACGTCGCATCCGCTGTTTTTTACAGATCTGGAAGCTGAACTTCGCCACCCGCGCACGGCCACCTCAGACCACCCCCGGTGACAACTCCACTGCCGGTGGCTTCTTCTTGGAGTCCTTTACCCACTGCAAATTCCCGTTTCCGCTGTTCGTCTCTGAAATTTCACTAAGACGCGCGACAACGGACGTGGCGCGAATCTGTCCTCCCCGGTTTCTCACGGCCGCCCACCGCCGTGCGCTCACGCCGTCAGCCATCCACCAGGCCGAGCATCTTCCTTTGGACCCACTTCATCTACCTACAGCCCCGTTGGACTCTGGGAGTTCACGTACATTGCCGTACGCACGTACTTTTAGCCAACGTCGCTGTTATCGTGAAGAACCGTTGCGCTACTCGCAACGGGAAGGAGATCGCTGTTTAGCTCGCTGATTTCACGTCATCACCCCGCTATCCAGAGGTACCTCGCTGTGCTACCCGCGGCCGAGGAGTTCCAGACGACGTCGACGTTTCGCCGTTCAGACCCGACTTCCGCTTGTTGGACGACATTACGAGGTTAGTTTCCCTAACGAGTAGTAAAACCCACACCGTAGAAAAACTGAACCCTAAACTAAAACTGGACAACTACAATTAAATTTACTTTTTCGCATCAGTAAAATGTTGTCACTATAGAAAATCGACCATCGGACAATTTTCTGTGCACATAGGGTAGTGGTTGATCTAGGTTGAACGAAACATCAAAATGTGATTTTTGACGAATAGGATAGTCCCGATAACCTAGAAATGAACCATAATAGGATGTGATGAATTTGAGACCTGACACCATCATCGTGGCGATATTTCAGACGGACTTCCGCGGACGAGACGCTTCGACGAGACGCTTCGGGAGGACGACACACTCGCCATCGCAGGCAAGTGTACCCACTTGCGTTTTTTGACCGTGCTTTGGTCTTAGATTGCTAGAACTGTTAGACTGTGAATGTATAGCACCGGACGTGAAATGATAGCGTCCGGGACGCCCCTGATGACTTAGACTTGACGACGAAGTCTAAGTTCGACAAACAACAACTTTTTGACACCGTAGGGCTATCTTGTGTGTGCGTACGTGTGGACACCCTAGAATAACAATTCCTTACACTTGTCATGTCATGTCCCTGTTACACAAAAAGCCTGCGGACGTTTCGGATGCTCTCCATGCAAGAGTGATCCCCGTGACTGTTATACAAAAGCCTGCGGGCGTTTCAGATGCTTTCCCTAGTGAAAGTGATCCCCGTGATACAAAAAGCCTGTGGGCGTTTCGGATGCTTTCCTAACGGAAGTGATCCCTGTTACACAAAAAGCCTTCGGGCGTTTCGGATGCTTTCCCCCGCGGAAGTGATCACTGTTACACAAAAAGCCTTCGGGCGTTTCGGATGCTTCCCTAGCAGAAGTGATCCCTGTACTTCTTGTCCTGAGTTCCTGGGTTGGGGTTGGGTTGAGCGTGCGCACGGCAAGAGGGTCTGATCCCCCTCGAACCGTAAGGCGTGAACCCTTTCGTGTCTCACTTGTCTTGTCTTGTCTTGTCCCGTCACGTCCCGACTTGTCTTGACACCTGTAGGTTAGTCTCATAATTGGTAGCACACGCTACGACTACTACCTGTCCCGTTTTACTTTCCTGCTGCGTTACTTCCTGTTGTGTTACTCTGTTATAACCACAGCATGCTAATCAACCAGTAAACTGTTGTGTAATAGAACCTCAGCATGCTAATCAACCAGTAAATCGTTGTTTAAAGTTCGGTGCACTTGCAGTAAAGTCTAACCCTTCTTGTAGACTTTACCTGACGTACAGTTCCTTTCTCTTGGGTGCTGTACGTCAGGTGTTCAGCCAGAGTTCGTGGACAAGGCAGACTCACTGGAGTACAAGGAGCCGAGGACGTCGACCCAGAGTACGTGCTTGACAAGGACCAGACCGTGAGGTCTTTTAGTCGTCACTTTCAGAGGTTACTACTTTCAGTTTGCTTTTAGATAGTTTGTTGCCACGCTTAGGCTTCTTTTTAGACTTTGTACTTGTTGGATATTATATCTCTAATTTAATGAATGCAACTTCCTTTCCGTACTTTCTGTTGTTACGAACTTTATTAATGTAAGAACTTGAAGTTTTTAAAATGGTACCCCTACAGACGCTTATTGGGTCCGAGCTTCGCAGCTCTGGCCTAAGCGGGCCTTAGTCACGCTTCGCCTCCATTCGTTTTGGGAAGCGGGGCGTGACAAGAAACTTGGGGAAAAAGTACGTGAAAAACATAACAAATAAACACTCATCCGCTGCAACCTAGTGTTGGATCCTATGGATGGCAAACAACACTAGAAGGGGCGGTTGAATAGTTTCGTATAAGTTAAAAAACTTTTTCTTCGATTATTAGAACACAACAAATTTCCCCTCCAATGTTGCCTAAGGAACCAAGTAGAGTGATCTACTCTTGGTCCTTAATCAACACGATGAACTTAAAAATAATACAAAGATAAATTACAATGAACAGAGAGATTACACAGCAGAATAAAAATGCAATCTTTAAATTAACAATATTATTAACAATGAGTTACAATAGAGAGATGTTAACAACAATGAATAACTGTGCACAAGATAAACAATAAAGACAAACACAGAAAATCACACAAAGAGAAAGAGAGGCAAGCGATTTATCCTGGTTCCCCGCAACTTGGGTACGTCCAGTCCCCGACCAACACAGCTCGAGATTTAATCCACTATTGCCTTAGCAATACAATTACCTAACTTCACTTGTTAGGATTTCCAATGACCTAGTATCACCACCAGGATTTCCAACCACCTATTCTTGACTAGGATTTTTTGTAACCCTTATTACCAAGGGACTCCAGATAAAATCAAAATCCAATTCACTACAATAATTAGTTGAGATTGGTTTTACACCCAAATAATCATATAGCCAAGATAATATTGCAATTGTGCTTATGTGGCTAAAGAATTAAAATTGTTCTTAGATCACACAAAGAATATAAATGAATTCGATGTGATCTAGAATCTTGAGTTTCAAAAATCCTTTAAAGAATACGAAAATCAAAGAGAGGGGTTTGAAAAACCAATTTGCAATATCCAAAAAATATGATTTTAATAAGAATTTTAAATCTAAACCGTAAGATCAGAAATGAAAAACTATTTTTAGCTACGAAGGTTGAGAGCAATGAGAACGATTGAGATTTCAAGAGAGTTTTTTCTTAGCTCAATAATAAAATAAATTAGTATTGAATGTATTCTCATGTGGTCTCTTTTTATAAAGTTTCAAAGAGATTTTGAATTTCAAAATGGTTTGACTTCAGCCCCACAAATCAAGCAACGAATAAATGCAGGAGCAAATCTGGGAAGCCAAAATGCAGCTGGTAGTTTACTCCCAAGGAAGGTAGTCGACTCCCAAGGAAGGTAGTTGACTCCCAGAGAGATTTCAATGAAAACTCTGCTTACAACAGGTAGTCGACTCCCTCCATTGGTAGTCGTCTCCCAGAGCAGATTTTCAGTGAAACTCTGCTGGAAAAAAATGAGTAATCAACTACTGGGTGTTTGGAGATTGACTACAAGAATTTGAATGAATAGCTACGCTCTCTAGAAGTTTTAAAACAAGTTTAAAAGCTTTTTCAAAAAATATTTTGCGTGTGTGCAAATTTTCTTGGCTTTAACATATTCCTAAAACGAAAATAACTCACACACTTGACTTAAATGAAGACTTTGACGCCGATAAGATCTTGATGTAGATGCATGCTTCACTTGAATTTGAGCTCCTCTTAGCTTAAGCTTGAGCACGTTCTATGAGCTTCATTTGTGCTTGACGTGAACTGCGAGCTACTAAATTCATCTTCATCTTCTTAGTGTGGTTAAGCTTCTTCTTTTCGGAGTATGCTTTGATCTTCACTTAGCTTAATGCACAAACTACACACTTGAATATTGTAATTAGTATATTAACAACATTTGGTGTGCTCATCATCAAAACCACTTAGGGGTGGGACTAGATTTCCCATCACTCTCCCCCTTTTTGATGATGACACCCAAATGAAAAACAAATGAATAATAGCAAATAAAATGATGAGTAAGATTACTTACTCCCCCTGCTTAGACGAGGTATGATATAATCATACTCCACCTGCATTAAAGCTGGTTAGCAATAGCAATATACTATTCATGTTCGTTTTTGCTTTTCCATTTTTCTCCCCCTTATCATCAATCAAAATATTGTGATGACATCCATGACAATTTCACAAAGTGTTGAATACGTAATCAACTTAAGCATAACCAAGTATATTCAACAATAAGAGTATAATCAACCCCAGTGTTTATACCACGTGTTGAGAGAAAAGAAAATAATTAAAAATATCTGCAAAATAAAGTTAGTTAAGCAAGATATATGCCATCTCATTTATACTTAAGCAAAAATATGGGGATATCACAAGTTAAAGCATGGCAAAGCAACTTAAGATAATGTTGTAGCATTGCATCAACCACCAAATGTTGATACCAAATGTATAAGAGCAACACACAACCATAAGCATAGAGTATATGAAAAAATATTACAAACCATAGTTGTTTTAAAAGAACTGTTTTACTCAAGCAACCAATGTTTAGGATGAACCGCCGTCCTTCTTCTTTTTCTTCAATGACCGGCGCCCCGTTTACAGAACGGCGGCGCGGTGTCGTTTACCGCAAGTGCACGGTTAGTGTAGGGTGCGGGAATATCGAACTCAGGGAGGCGAGGTTGTGCTTGGGTCAGGTAGGACCTAAATCACCCCGAGGGGCGAGCTAGCCCGAATCGGTAAATGGTTGTCATGAAAGGAAATAAAGGGTATTAACAACAAGAAAGAAAACCCAGGACTTTGGTTTCCAACCCGACGAGAGACTCTCGCCGATACGACCTACGGGTATGGAAAGCGATCGGGATTAGGGTCTAATGGTGAGACGTTACCTCTGAAAGTGGTACCGGCGTCCCATGGGCCCGATATTCCGGTCGGTACCCAGGATGATACACCGGACTTCCCGGATTCGATCAGTGGGCACTCCCGTGTCCATTAACACTGATCGATCCCGGGAGCACTAAGCCCGCAATGATAACTCCCAACGTCTCATCCTGTCGCTCCCGCGTGCTAGGACTCGACGTCTACGCTATGGGTGTGAGCTATGGCTAGGGAGTCAACCGCCAAGTTTATTCCCCCTTGGCCGAACGGTCAAAGGCGGTCTTTTTCCCGCCGATGACAATGAAACACCCAGCGTAACCGTTAGAATCCTAATCCCTAACGATTTCCTAACCCTATGGACGCATCGGGAAGAGCCCCCGAAGGGGTTTCCACCAAAATCCCAGATTTGGGAACTACTCACAAAAATCCATGAAAAAGCGATCTAAATAAAAATTAACCGTTGGAATCATAATCGGACAGTTGCAATGCGGAAGTAATAGAGTAGATAAGACAATACTAAAATTTGAGAAAGATCTGAAAACTTACAAAAGAGTAACAATTACAGCCGTCACAAGGAGATAAAACAGTAAAAAAATAGCAGCTCCCGTTTCTGGAACCCTAGGGGTTCTATATATAGACTTTCGCATCAACCGATCGGTTGACAAGTCAACCGATCGGTTGATCCGTTACAAAATAATAACAGAAAACGGCGAGCTTTCACCCGATCACATGAACCGGTCGAGTGAGTTCTTGAGTGACCGGTTGGATCTTGAAGCAGTCGGGTGAATCGATCGGTTGGACGTCCGTGTCTTCAGCTCTCCATCTTCAGCTACAGATGAACCGATCGGGTGAGAGTCACCCGATCGGTTGGCATTTTGCTCGAGAAAACAGAGAACAGGCCCCCGTTGAACCGGTCTGTGAACCGGTCGGGTGACTTCCTTATGAGCTGTGGCAGAGACCGGGTGGTGCACGCGTGCATTACCCGATCGGTTGGAGATGACCAACCGACCGGGTGAGGGGCTGAAAGATGAATTCTTTGGCGTTTGACCCCCTGGATCACGTGTGACTTCTCCCGTTGCTCCGGGGACTTGGGATATCATCGTTAAACGTCCCCTACGTGGTCAATCCCCTGCAATCATAGATAAACAAAGAAAAGTGAAAGAAAACGAGAAAATACAAGAAAACGAATAAAAGACGGCGGAAAAACACGGAGAAACACAAAAGAAAACGTGCGTGAATATATGAAATATAAACGCACGTCAAAATCCCCCAAGCTGAACTCTTCCTCGTCCTCGAGGAAGACGAGTGAGAGTAGGAGCTCAGAAGGGAAAAATAGAGAGGAAGAAAGAAAAAGAAAACTCTAAATCCTAGATCGTCCATCAGAGCCACCAAAATTAAAAACACCACACCAAGCAAGCAAACGCCAAATCACACCACTAAACCTAGGAAATCGAGTCCAAATAAGTGTCGTGGGCCCACGCGGTGAAGCGCGAGTGAGTGTGGTCGCGTGCTAGCAAATGGTGTCACTTTCTACAATGTGCTATGAGGCTCGATATACACAAATCCAGGATATGACCCAAATATCGATTCGAATTGAATTAAGCGGTGAATATAAGTTCATGCATGCATGAGAAGAGTAAGAATAGAAGCGTATCATGCATCGGGGACTCCACAACTAGGGTTAAGGAAATCACGCCACTATAGCCTAGATACTAGCTAAAAAGTTCCTAAGCCAAGTGTTTTCGATAACGATGGGGGTTGAGATGATGTGGAGTAGAACACTCGGTGCAAATTCTCGCCTTCCCTTTATTCTCGGCAAGTAGGAAAAAATATTCACACGGAAATTTTTTTGGGTTTTGGGCATTTGTATATTTTTTGGCCTTTTGGCTATGCAAAATTTTTTTCTTTTTCTCTCTTTTTGGGTTTTTCTTTTCCCTTTTTTTTCTATTTTTTTGGATTTTTGGATTTTTGGCTATACACATGTGCACTCTCCCAAGTGGGAGAACGGTACACGACGAGGGGATTTGCACCAAGTAAAACAAAAAAGAAGTCGAAATCTAAACACTCGGGCAAAGGAAACTGATCTCGCTAAATAGAGCATAGGCTAAATGGGTTATCCTAGTCCTTAATTGTGGAATCCCGACGCATGCGAATTGAAATATACGATATAAATATAGCATGCATATAGAAGAAACAAATACCGCATATTCAAATCGAAGCATGATAATCTAGGGGTCATTCCTGGACATGTATATAAAGTAAAATCACAAGGTAGAATCACACCAAATGCTAGTCACGACACACGACTCACAAAAAGCTAAGTGGACCCACGATGCGTGAAATGCAAGAGGACTCGAAATCCTAGGGTTAGTGAGTGTGATTATCGATGCAATGCTAGGTGTGTGTGACTTTGTGGCGATTCACCATAGGATTCATCTCTAGGAGAAACAGCTAAAAAGAAAAAAAATGAAAAAAAAATAAAAACACGATGAAAACGACACAAAAAATGAAAAGAAGGACTCAAACGACGCACACAGTGCGACTCCCCCAAGCTGAAGTTTGCATTGCCCTCAATGCAATAGGAGTGAGTACGGGAGGGCAATGAAAATGGGGGGGAAATACGCACTGACACAAAAAGAAATGAAAACAAGGAAAACACATAGACGAAACTGAAAAAGAAAGAAAGATCAGAATCAAAATCAAACAATACGAAAATAAAAATAAAAACACAAGCACGACACGACACTCAAAAAATGAAAAACAAGCACACACACACACACAAAATGAGAAAAACAAACAAAACACGACAGCACACCAAAATAGACGTCCCCCAAGCTAGACCAGATAGTGCTAGCGAAATGATATGATCGATAAAATGCAGAGATGTGCAAGGGGGAGTTAATCGGATTCGCTGGTACTGGAATGGTAGGGGGAGGGGGAGGAGGGAGGGGAGTAGTGAATGAAAGAATCCTCGGAGGAAGAGGAGGGTGTGCCTATGGGTGAAGGAGGGGCGACAGGCTGGAGCACGGGAGGATCGATGTGCACCGGGGGGCTGTGGTGGAGGAAGATTGTACCAGGTGGGCCGACAGTTGGGTGCCAATCGGGAGGATCCAAGGGTGGTAGATGCACTAATGGAGAATACCAAGGATCGGGGTAAAACTCCCAAGGCAGATGAGATGGGGTATAGGGTATCCGCAAAGGGGCCAAAGGTGGCAAGATCACAAAAGGTTCGCAGGCGGGGCTGTAGAGGTAGACAGCACGGTCTTCACCGAAGGGAGTGAGCATATTGATATCGATCAAGTAATCGCGATCAATACGGCTACGTCCAGGCAAAATATGGAGGTCGGGAGGAACCCTCAGAACGCAGCTAACAATAAGAGTGATCATCCCACCACAACAGATGGAACCAGAAGTGGCGCGGCTAACGGCAAAAATTTCGTGGACGATCCAATGAGCGGCGTTTATGGGCATATGGATGTGCCCAAGGATCCTGTCGTCGGGCATGGCATAGAGAAAGAAGAGCTCATCCCTAGATACAGTGGACACATCCACGCGGGTGAAAACAGTGTTGGCGAGGATGCAATGGGCGAGGCGGTAACACGGGTGAATAATGTAGGAGGCATGAGCCTCGGGTGGAAAGGTGGTGTACCGGGTAAATCGTTGCCAAACACCATCAGCCCGAAATTGAGAGTAGATGTCAGTTCGATCGTGGGTGTAATGCTCAGTATTAAGATCGGGGTGACGGAGATTAAGGATATTGTTCATCTCGATGAAACCCAGAGAAAAGTCGCAATTGAAAGCGCGGAAGGAGAAACCCCCATCAAACAACTCGAGGGAACTGATGAATTCAAGCGTGAGATTTCTGTGTGTGTGAGCATGGATGTGAGAGAGGGTATGGCACCCGATACAGTTGAAAATTCTGGCGACGCCGTTCGAAAGCCCTAGAGCTTCGAGTGTGGGGCGATCGGCGAAGAGTGTAGGTCTCATCGGGCGATGAAGTAGAGCTCGCAAACGGTCAGACTGCTCTTCCGTAGAAGGGTTTATGCCAAGGAAAGAGGGGGAAAAGGGGCCGTAGAGCGGATCACGGCACGAAGAAGATGCAATCCCTTTCCCTTTTTTAGACATGGCGACTATGTGGGGGTGAAAATGAAAGTGGGGGCGAGCCTAAGATGAATATAGGGTAGGTGAAGCAGATACAACACCAATTTAGGATATCACAGATAAAGTAAAAGGTGTGTAGAGTGGAAGAATGTTACCCATCGATGTAGCAATATCAAGCGCCCGGGGGTCTCGCGTAGAAGGAGGAAACAATCCAGGAAGCCGCCGCTCGCTGATCCGACAAGAACAGAATTTTGAAAATTTGGGGCTAGGGTTAGGGTTTGGGGGTTTTGATGACGGAATGTCGACGATGGCGAGGTGGTGGAGGTGGGGAAGTATGGGAGTGAGTGGGGATGAGGGTTTAGGGACAGTATGTAGGGTCGAGGAAGTCGATTCTACAGCTGGAGGGCGTGAAATCACGTGGAGGGGATCTTCTGTGGTCGGGTGGCGGTCGCCGTGTGTTAAGGTTATTTATAGGGGCAAAACTGAACCGATCGGGTGGGTTCTCACCCGATCGGGTAGCCAAATTTCGAAAGTTCTTGTCGGCCAACAGCTACAGGCGAACCGGTCGGTTGGCTTGTCAACCGATCGGTTGGCCGCTTACCAAGTTTTTCCCGAGATTTGAGGGCTGCTCACCCGGTCGCTTCAACCGATCGTGCTCGAACTCAACCGATCGGTTGATATTCCCCAAAAATTTCCCGAGAGTTCTCCCTAGCTCACCCGGTCTGTCACCCGGTCTCTTCATTCCTCAACCGATCGGGTCATTTGGGGACGGACGTCGGCATGTATCTGATACATCCCAACCGATCGGGTGGGTTCCCACCCGATCGGTTGAGGCCTTGTTTTTCTGCAAAACCCAAGAAACGCCTGAGTTCCTTCACGGAAGTTGTTTCGGCTGGATTTATTTATGAAAATTGAGAAAAATAAAGTGGGAAAAAAAATACTACAAAACGAAGCATAAGTTTAGAACATGGGTTGCCTCCCATGAAGCGCACTTTTTTAACGTCGTTGGCTCGACGCCTGCAGCGGTGGTCAATTAGGATCCGGAGGGTTAGAGGAAGAGTTGTCGCTCGTTGGGGATCCGACCGGGGAGAATTCTGGTTCTCCAACTGCATAGTGTTTCAGACGCTGCCCGTTTACTTTAAACGGCTCATCCCTTCCCATTATCTCGATAGCCCCATGCGGGAAAACCTTGGTGACGCGGAACGGTCCCGACCATCGTGACTTGAGTTTCCCAGGAAAGAGCTTCAGCCGTGAGTTGAACAGGAGAACTAAGTCCCCTTCCTTGAATTCCCTCTTTAAGATTCGCTTATCGTGCCATCGCTTCAGCTTCTCCTTGTAGATCTTGGCGTTTTCATAGGCATTGAGCCGGATTTCGTCAAGCTCGTTGAGTTGCAGCTGCCGGTGCACTCCTACCTTCTTGGTGTCGAAGTTCAGATTCTTAACTGCCCAATATGCCTTATGTTCCAATTCCACAGGAAGATGGCAAGCTTTCCCATAGATGAGCCTGTAGGGAGTTGTGCCGATGGGAGTTTTAAATGCCGTCCTGTAAGCCCAAAGCGTGTCGGGGAGCTTTGATGACCAGTCCTTTCTGGAATTGGCCACCGTCTTTTCTAGTATGCTTTTAATCTCCCGGTTAGAGACTTCCGCATGACCGCTGGTCTGCGGGTGGTAGGCACGCCCCACCCGGTGTTGTACCCTGTATTTCTTCAAGAGGGCCTCAAATTTCTTCTTTATAAAGTGGCTCCCTCCGTCACTTATCAGGACACGAGGTACACCGAACCGCAGGAAGATGTTGCTTTTAAAGAACTTGGCCACCACTCTGGAATCGTTGGTTGCACTGGCCACCGCTTCAACCCATTTCGACACGTAGTCTACGGCCACCAAGATATACTGGTTCCCCGAGGAAGAAGGGAACGGTCCCATAAAGTCCACTCCCCATACATCGAAGATTTCTATCTCCAGGATGTAGTGTTGAGGCATCTCATTCCTTTTGGAGATATTCCCTGCTCTTTGGCATTTATCACAGGCTTGGACATAAACATGTGTGTCCCTGAAGAGTGTAGGCCAGTAGAATCCGCTTTGGAGAATCTTTGCGGTGGTCTTGTAGGCACTCGCGTGCCCTCCACATTGCTGCCCATGGCAGTGGGAAATGATGGAAGTCGCCTCAGTTTCAGGGATGCATCTTCGTATCACCCCATCATTGCAGGTTTTGTATAGGTGGGGGTCATCCCAATAAAATCTGCGGACCTCATGGAAAAATTTCTTCTTCTGCTGAAAGCTCACATTGTGGGGAACGATGGCACAAGCCAGATAATTTGCGATGTCGGCGTACCAGGGGGTCCAGGAGGAAGAGACAGAGAAGAGATGCTCGTTAGGGAGTGAATCATCGATCGGTGTAGCTTTTAAATCGAGAGTGGGCATCCTGGACAGGTGATCGGCAACAACATTCTCCGCCCCCTTCTTGTCTCTGATTTCCAGGTCAAACTCCTGGAGGAGGAGAATCCATCTAATGAGTCGTGGCTTGGCTTCTTTCTTGTTCAATAGGTATTTAAGAGCCGCGTGATCCGTGTGTACGATCACCTTGGCGCCAACGAGATATTGTCGGAACTTATCCATGGCGTAGATCACCGCGAGCAATTCCTTTTTCGTGGTAGTATAATTTCTTTGGGCGGCATCAAGGGTTTTGCTCGTATAATATATGACATGAAGATTTTTATCTTTCCTCTGCCCTAAGACGGCACCAACCGCATAATCACTAGTGTCACACATCAGCTCAAAGGGCAGTTTCCAGTTTGGTGGCTGTATTATGGGTGCGGAAACCAATGCTTGCTTCAAAGTGCGGAAGGCCTCCATACACTCCTCGGTGAAGACGAAAGGTGCGTCCTTCACGAGGAGTTGGGTCAGAGGCCTGGAAATATTCGAGAAGTCTTGTATGAAGCGGCGATAAAATCCCGCGTGTCCTAAGAAACCACGGACTCCTCGAAGATTGTGCGGTGGTGGAAGCTTTTCAATCACTTCAACTTTAGCCTTATCAACCTCGATCCCCCTCGAAGAGATGATGTGTCCCAGCACAAGTCCCTCTTGGACCATGAAGTGGCACTTCTCCCAGTTTAGGACTAGTCCCTTTTCCTGACATCTCTCCAGGACCTTAGTGAGATTACTGAGGCACGAGTCAAATTTAGTTCCGTAGACGGAGAAGTCGTCCATGAAAACCTCCATGATGTCTTGGGAGTAGTCAGAGAAGATAGCGGACATGAGTCTTTGGATTGTAGAAGGGGCGTTACAAAGTCCGAATGGCATTCTTCTATAGGCATACGTCCCGAATGGGCAAGTGAAAGTCGTCTTCTCCTGGTCATCGTTATGAATAGGGATCTGAAGAAATCCTGAATACACGTCCATGAAACAGAAATAATTATGCTTCGCCAGCCTCTCGAGCATCTGGTCAATACAGGGGAGGGGGTAATGATCCTTCCTTGTAGCTTTGTTTAGCTTTCTATAGTCGATGCACATCATGTACCCCGTGACGGTCCTCGTTGGTATTAGCTCGTTCTTTTCATTGCGAATCACCATCATTCCTCCTTTCTTTGGTACAACGTGCACCGGGCTAACCCAGCGACTATCGGAGATAGGGTATATAATACTGGCATGTAGAAGCCTAACAATCTCTTTCTTTACAACTTCCATCATTATGGGATTCAACCTCCGCTGTGGCTCAATCGAGGAGGCTTGCTCATCTTCAAGCAGAATTCTGTGTGAGCAGAGGCCTAAGCTAACCCCTTTTAAATCTTCAATTACATATCCAAAAACTCCTTTAAATCTTTTTAGAACACCAAGAAGTTTGGTCATTTGGTCTTCGGGTAGTGAAGAGTTGACTATAACCGGAAGGGTCGACCCCGCTCCCAAATATTCATATTTAAGCCCCGGCGGTAGTTCTTTCATCTCAACTTCTTGGGGCCCTGACACATACTTTTCAAGCTGAGCATCCTCAAGGGAAAGGAGTTCTTCGTGGAATTCTCGGAAGCCAGCATCCGAAATCTCACCCTCGGCCGTGGCTCCGCACGGCGAAATTTCGCAAGGTATTGTGGGAATGATCGAGGGATGCGCCGGGTCTCTTCTGAGCTCATCATAATTATCCGGGAAGAAGGCTTGTAGGTGAAAACAGGTTTCAGTCATCGATGATTCTCCACAACCGTTTCTAGCTTCTCCATTGTCCAAAGACCGGGGACGCTCAGTAGAAGTCTGCAAGGGATAGATTGATTCATGTCCAGCGTAGCCAACAAACCCGATCGGGTGGCTCTCCTGACAGAACTCTGCGGTTAACTCTCCTTCACTACATTCGAGACCGTGGTTGTCGATATACGCCACTTCACCGTGGGGAAAAGGAGTTGCCATGGCAAGGTGCTCATGCACATCTCGATATCTCTGGCCTTCCACGGCGGCAGACATGAGGGATAGTATATTCGAAGTATTCAGTGATTCTGCTAAGCTCTGCGCCAAATAGCGGATATGGTGAGAGTGATCCCAGATGTCTCCTGAAACTGCATGCAACATCCTTGCCGCGGGGTCGGGATCTTACACGAGAGGAGAGAGAGAGAACTGCACAAGTGGCAAACGCGTCAAAAGCACAGGTTGCATAAACGGGAGCCGCAAGTTGCGATGGATGAACGGCGATTCAGTCAATTAGCACTATACAATTACTATCCACAGTATGTCCAAGTGAAATTTAAAAGTGTAGAATGCGAAAATTATCGCGAGGTAGGGATGTGAGCTAGACACGAGGGTTCAAGAGATCCTAAAATAACAAGCACGTTGCCTTCCCGGCAACGGCGCCATAAACTTGACCGGCGCCCTGTTTACGGAACGGCGACGCGGTGTCGTTTACCGCAAGTGCACGGTTAGTGTAGGGTGCGGGAATATCGAACTCAGGGAGGCGAGGTTGTGCTTGGGTCAGGTAGGACCTAAATCACCCCGAGGGGCGAGCTAGCCCGAATTGGTAAATGGTTGTCACGAAAGGAAATAAAGGGTATTAACAACAAGAAAGAAAACCCGGGACTTTGGTTTCCAACCCGACGAGAGACTCTCGCCGATACGACCTACGGGTATGGATAGCGATCGGGTTTAGGGTCTAATGGTGAGACGTTGCCTCTGAAAGTGGTACCGGCGTCCCATGGGCCCGATATTTCGGTCGGTACCCAGGATGATACACCGGACTTCCCGGATTCGATCAGTGTGCACTCATGTGTCCATTAACACTGATCGATCCCGGGAGCACTAAGCCCGCAACGATAACTCCCAACGTCTCATCCTGCCGCTCCCGCGTGCTAGGACTCGACGTCTACGCTATGGGTGTGAGCTATGGCTAGGGAGTCAACCGCCAAGTTTATTCCCCCTTGGCCCAACGGTCAAAGGCGGTCTTTTTCCCGCCGATGACAATGAAACACCCCGCGTAACCGTTAGAATCCTAATCCCTAACGATTTCCTAACCCTATGGACACATCGGGAAGAGCCCCCGAAGGGGTTTCCACCAAAATCCCAGATTTGGGAACTACTCACAAAAATCCATGAAAAAGCGATCTAAATAAAAATTAACCGTTGGAATCATAATCGGACAGTTGCAATGCGGAAGTAATAGAGTAGATAAGACAATACTAAAATTTGAGAAAGATCTGAAAACTTACAAAAGAGTAACAATTACAGCCGTCACAAGGAGATAAAACAGTAAAAAAATAGCAGCTCCCGTTTTTGGAACCCTAGGGGTTCTATATATAGACTTTCGCATCAACCGATCGGTTGACAAGTCAACCGATCGGTTGATCCGTTACAAAATAATAACAGAAAACGACGTGCTTTCACCCGATCACATGAATCGGTCGGGTGAGTTCTTGAGTGACCTGTTGGATCTTGAAGCAGTCGGGTGAATCGATCGGTTGGACGCCCGTGTCTTCAGCTCTCCATCTTCAGCTACAGATGAACCGATCGGGTGAGAGTCACCCGATCGGTTGGCATTTTGCTCGAGAAAACAGAGAACAGGCCCCCGTTGAACCGGTCTGTGAACCGGTCGGGTGACTTCCTTATGAGCTGCGGCAGAGACCGGGTGGTGCACGCGTGCATTACCCGATCTGTTGGAGATGACCAACCGACCGGGTGAGGGGCTGAAAGATGAATTCTTTGGCGTTTGACCCCCTGGATCACGCGTGACTTCTCCCGTTGCTCCGGGGACTTGGGATATCATCGTTAAACGTCCCCTACGTGGTCAATCCCCTGCAATCATAGATAAACAAAGAAAAGTGAAAGAAAACGAGAAAATACAAGAAAACGAATAAAAGACGGTGGAAAAACACGGAGAAACACAAAAGAAAATGTGCGTGAATATATGAAATATAAACGCACATCATTCAACTCCTTGATCTCATCAAGGGTTGCATCAAGAGTCTTCACCATCATCTGATTGCTACTAACCACAAATCTTTCAAGTCTTACACCTTCTTGTTAAGATCTTCAAACCTTTTGTTTGAGAAATCTTCAACTTTTCAATCTTCTTCAGGAGCATGTCCTGAAGCTCAAGAATGTAGTCGGAAACTTCTTCAGGTGGTGCTTCACCTTCATATTTGCTTCCTTCTTCTTCTTCTTCATCTGAGTCATCATCAACAACAACTTTCTTACCCTTCCTTGAGGTGGAGCTAGTGTCACCAACTAGCTTTTCTTCCGAAACAGGTTAAGGTCTCGGTGAAGACCCATTCGGCCAAGCGTACGAACATCAAACACAAGAGTAGGTTCCAAAACCTCAGACTCATTATCCAACGGGATATCATAAGCATTGAAGAGAATTGTTAGAAAACATGTGTCAAAGGAGATATGACTCTAGTAGACATAGCAGAATGAAGAATGGAATCCACGATTATTCTTGCCCAGTGACCTTAATGTTGCCAAGCATAGCGTAAATGCACTTTTCATGATGTTTAGAAAGAACTGAATGACTGCCTAACTTCTGGGTTATGTTGTAAGATAAGATGTTCGCTAAATTTCTAGGAGTATAACGAAGATCACTACTAGGTAATTTTGTAAGAAAAAAATTTCCAGGCAGATACATCTTATCTAACGCATTCCCACCAACCATTTCGATTTCGTCTAGCTGTTTCCCGGTATAAGGAATCCCTAAGATTAACCTAGAGATTTAACAGTAATATGAAGCTGGGTATCAAGAACCTTAGTTCGAAATCGAGAATTGGTCAAATCAGCATCTATTTTAGCATAGAAAAGATGGACAAGTCTAGGATAGCACAAGTATGAATTATCTTTGGAAAACAGGTTCAACAGATTCTGGAATTCTAGGATGATATCAATGCCATAATTTTCTACATCCTCAATAGTGACAAACATCTCATGGAGGATTTGCCTCTTTGTGATGTTCAAAAATTTAGCATAACTTGAGAAATTAACAAGATAGGGTTCAATCACTTCTCTTTCAGTGAGAGGATGAGAAGTTTCATCAACCATTCTCTTTTTAATTGCAACCATTTTCTTAGGCATGATGAACTGAAAGAAATATGAAATATTGAAAGATATATATTAAGTATTGAAAGAGAGAATGAGGGTTATACCTTGTTGATAGAGATTTCTTTGAAGGAAATGAAGGATCTTCGAGGATCAAGAGCTCCTAGGAGAAGAGATGAGCAAGAGTGCAAGAAAAATTTCAAGATGAAGAGCACAAATAAGGTAGTCGGCTACCTAGGGTTTAGGAGGGGGTTTTGAGTTTTCTAGATGAAGAGATGGATGAATGAGGGCCTTTAGATCAAAGAGAGGAATGGCTAGGATCAATTCTCTTAATGGGTTCAAGTTATCAAGTGGATAGGAGCCCAATAGGCATTAAAACCCCCACCAAGAGTTAGTCAAAAAAACAGCACAGATTTCGACAGCCACACTCTGGGAGTCGACTCCCAGCCGTGGTAGTCGACTCCCTCATGAATTTGAGTTTTTCTCATCCCGAGGGGTTTTCGATGGGATGTTTTGAGTGTTTTACCAAAAAATCTTAACAAATGAGTTAAGTAACATATATAAACACAAATATGGAACAAAAAATCTTATAAACAATATTTAATCATCCATATATTTATTAAGCATTTGCGAGGCGACGAATTTTGACCGATCTTTTCGCAAAGCGTTGATCTCTTTGTTCACCCTATTGAACTGACGTTTTTTTGTTCCTCCTCCTTTGTTTTAGAGTACCTGAAAAATATAAACATTTGTGGTACTCTTACAATTTTGAAGTCAAGAGGATTAGTAATTAAGAATCCAAACCCAATACGGTTTAGTTCCTTCAATAGAAACTATTGAGTCATTGGGCCGGCACTTGAGATGACTCGACAATGGATGACCAAAGCCCATGAGGCCCACAAGAGGAGCCCAACGTCGACTTTGTCAAAGCCCATTGGCCAGTCGACCGTTGCATACCAGCACTCGAACGTGGGATTAAAGATGGTCTCGTAATTCGCGGGAACATGTATAACATTTACTCCTATTAAAGGGGAAAGATCGTGGCCCCATAATGGGTGGCCGTTATCTCCCCAACGTCTCCAAAAGGACCCAGAATGCCAATAAATAGGATGAAGTGTCCCAATTCCAAGGTACGAGGTCTAAGACATAGAACTCTACTTTCTTAGCTAATATTTCTTACACTTTAGATCTTGCACTGCCAGTCCTGAGACGAACCTCCGTGGGTCGATCTCAGCTGCACCAAGCTCCCTCTCTTCCTTAAGTTCCCGTTTTAAGTTAAGCATCAGAGGGGATTTGTGTCGGAATCCAGATTTGACCCCCCCTAACGTGTCTCTGTGGTATAGATCGATGAGTTTCCATCTCCCACTAAGGTCGTTCCTAAGCTTCCCAACCTTGATCGATCGACATACAAGCTGATCGAGGGTCGATAGAGCATCGCGCCATCATCTACCTCCATCACTCAACCCAGGTTCTTCCAACCTAGGGTCCCACCTCATCTGCTGACGAGGTTCTGACTCAGTATCCAGGGCCTACGTCAGCTTGACAACTGTTTTGGTCAATTTTTGGCCTTAACAGTTTGGCACCATCTGTGAGAAACGTTAACCAGCTCGACATCCCGAAGCAATTGAGAAGCTATGTCGGCTGGACCCAGTAATGTCGTACCTATCGAAGTTTCAAAGGAGAAGCAAAAAAGCAAACATCATCCAGGTGGAGGAGGCCGTAGACTCAACATCACCATCACAACGACCAGCAAGGACCACCAAGGAACCTGAGGTGGCCTGGAAGGAGTTCACCCAGTTCACCGAGTATGTCGACAGGAGTCTCGATGTTTTGGTGACCTTGATATGCCAAAACATGGGGAATACATCACTCTTGAATGGGCCATTGCCGCCTCCAAACTCGCCCCTGACACCAACCGAAGGCGCAGCCTTCCTCCGAGATCAAGGGGATCCAAGAGCAAACCAAAAGGATATCGGTCCGCACAACTCAACTCCCCCCCTATCACCAGTACGACGGAATAGGGGTCGATAATCGGGCCTTCGTTCTCCAGGGCACCCCCTCCAATTACCAGGAAGCAACTTGCAACATCCTGAATCAGGTACTGTGCGGGGCTCCCCTGGGTTATAACCATCTGAACCCTGCAAATGGATTCGGAAGGAGGGAGGAAATCCCAAACTGATACTCGGGAGCTAATTACATGCAAGCTGGAGAAGGAGGATTTCTACTAGTTCGATCCACGATTCGGAGGACCCCACTGAAGGAGAATATCGTCTCTGCTACTCCTCTCCCCAAGTTCAAGCTCACGGCCATACCAGCTTATGATGGCAAAGGCGACACGTGGTCGCACATTCATAAGTATCTGAATGTGATGCTGCTTCACTGGGCTGATGAGCCATACCTTTATAGAGCCTTCTGTTCTACCCTGTTCAAGAGGGAAGAAAGCTGGTATGAAGGGATACCCCACGACTGCATCAGATCGTTCGATGAATTGGCGGAAATATTCTGCTAGAAATTCATCATGGGACGACGTCCTAAGAAGAAATCCACCCACTTCTTTTTGGTCAAATTGAATGAGAATGAGTCGATTCGAGCCTTCGTCCAAAGATTCAACGACGAGAGGCTCGATGTAGAAGAGAAGCCGGACGTAACTATCATAGCAGTGCTCACTCCAATGGTCCAAAACAAACACCTGTTAAGGGCCCTCCACCAGTTTCCCCCTAACATCGTTGCCGAAATGCTCAATATAACGGATCGGTTCACCATCTCTGAAGAAGCGGAGGAACCAACCGGAGCTAGTGCGAAAGGCACACCTGCCCGTCGCAACGACACAAGGCGAGAGAAACTGACTCCGGGAACCCCTCACCAAGAGTCTCGAGACAAGAGACCCAGATAGAGGAGTTCTCGAAGTAAGGAGTGCCCCACCTATGCTAAGCCGGGCACTACTAAGACAGAGGTCCTCGCTTACGCCCCCACGATAGGAGCTGCTCCAAGAGACATCAAAGAAGGGAAAATATGAGAAGATGGACGACCTCAAATTCTGCAAGTACCATAATGACTATGGGCACGATACCAACGACTGTTGGACTCTCAAAAAAGAGATCGATGCACTAGTCAAGCGAGGACACCCCAAAACCCCGACTAGCGATCAACCTAGCAAGGAGGGATCCTTGAAGTAGAAGGGAAAGATGACGGGGTCACCTGTCGCTAAGGTAATCGACTAGCAAGCCATATGAGCTCGGGAAAAATAAAGAGGCGTTGGACAACAACAGCTCCGACGAAGTTCAAAAACATGTACGTCTTTAGTTTTTCTTTGTCACTCCTTTTCAATAAAGCAGAATGTTTCATGAAATAAAGTTTCGCTTCCTTAAGCCTTCATGAAATCTACAAAAACTATTCCCTCAAAACTCCCCTCTAAAGAGGATCTGATCCTTGGGAAGCTTGGGTAAACTGAATTCATCTTGATGAAATCTATGCAAGTGACTCCCAAAGAGATCGTCAGCTGTAAGACAAAGGGCCACTCCTTCACCACTGAATGACTCTCCTAGAGAGCATCATCTATATTCGCTACTGAATGACTCACCTAAACATCGGCAGACGTAAGTCGAAGGGGCCACCCCGTCGCTACTGAATGACTCACCTAAACATCGTCGGTCGTAAGTCGAAGGGGCTGCCCTTTTGCTACTGAACGACTCATCCAGATGTCGTCAACTGTGAGACGATGGGCCACCCCTTCGCCACTGAAGATCCTCCTAGATATCATCAGCCATAAGTCAAAGGGGCCATCCCTTCGCTACTGAACGACTCACCTAAACGTCGTCAACTATAAGTCGAAGGGGCTACCCCTTTGCTACTAAACGACTCAACTAAATGTCGTCAGCCGTAAGTCGAAGGGGACACCCCTTTGCTACTGAACGGCTCACCTAAATGTCGTTATTCGTAAGACGAAGGGCCACCCCTTCTCTACTGAATGACCCTCCTAGAGAACGTCAGTCGTATGTCTAAAGGGCCACCCCTTTGCTACTGAACGACTCACCTAAACGTCGTCAACCATAAGTCGAAGGGGCCACCCCTTCATTACTGAACGACTCACCTAAATGTCATCAGCCATATGTCAAAGGGGTCACCCATTCGCTACTGAACGAATCACCTATACATCGTCAGTCGTAAGTCGAAGGGGCCACCACTTCGCTACAGAATGACTCACCTAAACGTCTTCAGTCGTAAGACGAAGTGCCACCCCTTTGCCACTAAACGACCCTCCTAGAGAGCGTCAGCCGTAATTCAAAGGGGCCACCCCTTCACTACTGAACGACTCACCTAAATGTCCTCAGCCATAAGTCAAAGGGCCCACCCCTTCGCCACTGAACGACTCTCCTAGAGAGTGTCAGCTGTAAGTCGAAGGGACTACCCCTTAATTACTGAACGACTCACCTAAATGTCTCAGCTGTAAGTCGAAGGGGCCACCCTCCACCCTTCGCCACTAAACGACTCTCCTAGAGACCGTCAGTCGTAAGTCGAAGGGGCCACCCCTTCGCTACTGAACGACTCACATAAATGTCATCAGCCGTAAGTCTAAGGGGCCACTCCTTCGCTACTTAACGACTCACCTAAACGTCGTCAGTCATAATTCAAATGGGCCACCCCTTCGCCTTTGAACAATTCTCCTAGAGAGCGTCAGCCGTAAGTCGAAGGGGCCACCCCTTCGCTATTGAACGACTCACCTAATTGTCATCAGTCGTAAGTCAAAGGGGCCACCCCTTCACTACCGAACGACTCTCCTAGAGAGCATTAGTCGTAAGTCGAAGTGGTCACCCCCTCGTTACTGAACGACTCACCTAAACATCGTCAGCCGTAAGTCAAAGGGCCACCCCTTCGCCACTGACCGACTCTTCTAAAATGTCGTCAGTTGTAAGTTGAAGGGCCACCCCTTCATCATTGAATGATCTCCCCTAATTTGTCGTCAGTCGAAGGGCCACCCCCTCCCTACTAAACGTCTCTCCTACAGAGCATCGTCAGCCAAAAGTCGAAGGGCCACCCCTTCGTCACTGAACGACTCTAGTGCCGTCAGTCGTGAGTCGAGGAAATTTCTCCCTCACCATGGAGCATGGTGATCGACTTTTAAACATGGTTCGATTATTTATCCTTGATCTTACTGAAGCAGCACATAACCCATCGAGGTGCCATCAGGTGTTACGACCACCATTCGACATGCACGACAGCAAACAAAGAGATGCAACGACAAATATGGATATGCAAGCCAACTCTTCTTGCACTCCTGTTTACATCTACATTACCCCATATACATTCAAAAATTTCTAAAACAGGGTAAAAAGAACGCCACAATGGCTGGTTATGCCCTTGGTCTCAATACAGCACGGTCGTGGACTCTGGGTCCCTTGTAGCATTCGCTCCTGCATCATCATCAGTCATGGTGGCAGCGTCGTTGGTGGGATCAGCTTCATCCATGCCTTGGCTCGACCCGTCGTCACCAAGATCCAGAAAAATCACCGGGATCTTGTCAATCTCCACGAAGAGGTCAGGAAATCGATTCTTCATCTCCAATCGACATCCTTAGTATCCTTCCTTGTATAGCTCGTTGAAGTCGGAAAATGAATCCTTGAACTCCTGAACTTCCCTCTCCGCTATGACCTCGGCTTCGACTCTCTCCTCCAACAGAGCGTCCTCCGCTCGCTCTCTTAAGGCGGTTTGTTCAGCCCCCTCCTACAAGACTCGCCTAACTCATGCTCGAGTTCCAGAATGCGATTCAATCTCGTCTCAGAAATAAGGCTGAATCTAATCAACTCAACTTGAGATCTCAACACGCCCGACCTAACGGCCTCCAGGGTGACCCCGTGATTGGCCACCTCCGGAGCACGACGACACAACGCTGTAATGGCCACAAGAGCCTACAAAGAACACACAATGGTCAACATACGTGCTGGCATCACCTACAAGGGTGGCTGGAGCAATAATTACCTGGGCGCTGGCATGAACTGCTATCGACGCAAGCCGCTCATAGTCGACCCTTTCCACGACAGCCATGTCCTTTGGAAGGGTCGCATTCTCAGCAGTACCGGAGGCAGCCCCGTAATTAAGAAGAACGAAATCTCCTCGCCTCATTGGAAATCCCGCCAGAACGAGCTCCCCTTCGGAGCAGTCGAATGGGGCCTGGGGATATCGACCCTCCAGTGAAATCGGCCTGAATTCATCAGTAATGTCTTCAGACAATTCGACCGGAGGGAACAACACCCCCCAGGCCATGAGTCCTTATGCAAACGAAGCTCCGGAAGGACCTGAGTCCACCCTGAGTCTTCCTCGTGAAGAGTACCCCTCACTGGCCGAGAGACCTGCTCTGCGGCTGCATTCGACCCAGACGGATTCGAATCGCTGAGAACGAGTCGTTGCCTCCTCTTAGCCCCCTCATGTGAAATTATTTCAAACTCGAAGGCGAGCTTTTCCTTCTTCTTCTTCTTCTTCTGAAGGTGGGCCACCTGAGCAACCCTCTCAACAACAACGGGTCAATCCTCTGACAATGGGGCCATCTCCTTTCCATCCCAGTCGGTACCTGAGGAGACAACATGCTCACCTCCGCCTCTTTGATGGAAGCCTCGACCACCTCCATCAGTGCAGGATTCACCCGATAATCCACACCGGCCATGCCTGCAGAAGCAACAAATGAGTTAGGTCGAAGAACGAAGGTCGAACAGTTGGCGGGTACGTTTGAACCAACCTTTCATCCACACGTAGCACATCGTCGAACCACATCCACTTGACCGACCTCATATCTTCTGGCAGACTTGTCAGTGTGTCAGTAGCCTTCTTCTCCTCGCTAGTCAGATGCTTATCCTCGGCAGGGCCCAAGTCAGCGGCACCCCAACGGTGTAGAAGCTCGCCTCACCATGGAAAACCACAAACACAAACTCGTCTTTCTGTTTGGGATTAGAGGTGAGAAGGTCTTCGAGTAGCTTCCTGTCTCGACGAGCCATTATCGAATACCAGCCCGAGGTCTTGAGGGGAGGGATCGAGAAAAATAATTGAACAATCTCATAGACGGTTCAATTCCCTTAGTCACACACGGAGCTATAAAACCCGTCAGCATGCCAATGGCATTTGGAATCAACTGGCAGAGGGAAATGTTCAGGGTACACAGAAAGTACCACATGAAGGGGTGCATGGGGAATCAAATGCATCGTTCGAAGGTCTGACATAAACCCCCGCTTCTCGGTCGTCGGGACGATGAGCCCTCTCGTCCTTCCCAGTCACCTGGATTTGGTAATCAAGACAGACGTAACTCCTCTAAAGCTCAGAGATCTGACCAGCCTTGACGTTGGACCTCAGATTAGCGAGCAAGCCTGGCTCCATGATGTCGTCCTTATTTTTTTGCATCATGGTGACCAAGTTCCCTTCATAAGTAGGGTTGGAGAACGAAGCCATTTCTTTCGAAGGAAGAAAAATCTAAAGCCAAGAGAATGAAGATGATACCTTCACACTCTATCACTGAAACCGTCCTATATAATCAGGGCGACAACCGCACGATGAAACACGCGTCAAAGATCCAAAGGATCTGAGCATCTTGGTTTCAAACTGGCAAATCATCTGAATCGATGAGGCGGTCATTTTGGTGCCTGGAACTTGAGTGCTATTTTCAACGTACAAACTTGAACATATAGACCTTTTAATGTCGGGCGACGGGTGTAATTGTTGAGTCATTGGGTCGACACTCGAGATGAATCGACAATGGATGACCAAAGCACATGAGGCCCACAAGAGGACCCAACTCGACTCAGTCAAAGCCCATTGGCCAGTCGACGGTTGCATACCCCACACTCGAACGTGGGATTAAAGACGGGCTTGTAATTCGCACGAACATATATAACATTTACTCCTATTAAAGGGGGAAATTGTGGCCCCATAATGGGTGGTCGTTATCTCTCCAACATCTCCAAAAGGACCCAGAATGCCTATAAATAGGATGAAGGGTCCCAATTCCAAGGTACGTGGTCTAAGACATAGAGCTCTACTTTCTCAGCTAATATCTCTTACACTTTAGAGCTTGCGCCGCCAGTCCTGAGACGAACCTCAGTGAGTCGATCTCCGCTGCACCAAGCTCCCTCTCTTCCTTAAGTTCCCGTATTAACTTAAGCATCGGAGGGGATTTGGGTTAGAACCCAAATCCGACCCCCTAACGTGTATATGTTGTGTAGATCGATGAGTCTCCATCTCCCACTAAGGTCATTCACGAGCTTCTTAACCTTGAGTGATCGACGTACAAGCTGATTGAGGGTCGATCGAGCATCGCACCATCATCTACCTCCATCACTCGACACAAGTTCTTTCAACTTAGGGTCCCACCTCATCTGCTGATGAGTTTCTGACTTAGCATCAAGGGCCTACGTCAGCTTGACAATTGTCTCGGTCAATTGTTGGCCTTAACAGAAACATAATTATAATCTTTATTTAAATGAACATTTTGAATAAATTCGCATGCGTACCTTTGTTTCTTCTGATGAGTCTCATGCTTGGGAATCCATATGCTCAAAAATTTTGTGTTAGCATGATGCATCCTAGTATGCTTATTCCCTTTCCAGGCTTTAGTAGAATCATAACTAAGTCTGGTTCTGCTTGATGATGCTTTTTGACTGTTGATTAGACTCTCTAATTTTCATTTTCCTTTATTGAAGTTTTCAACAATCTTCATCGTAGAATCGTATTGTCTTTGATAGACATGAGAAGATTATCCAAACCCTCAATTTTCTTTTTCATGGAATGCATATCTTTTTCTAGTGATTCGTTCTTTTCTTTTAGTGCAATGTTATCCTTAAGAAGTTCTTATTTATCTTTTGCATCATTTTTAACTAATCTCAAGGTTTTTCCATGTTCTTTAATGAGATTTTCATGCCATAACAAAAAGCTCATTATATGCACCTATATAATCCATGTCTTCATCATCGCTTGATAATAAATCATCTGCACTAAATGATGAAGTATGAATGAACGTAACCTGAGATGATGTGGAAGCTAGGAAGCACATTTGGATTGATTCTCTTCTGTCGTTTGATGATGATTCATCGGAGGTGGAATCAACACTTTGATTGAAAGCTGCATATGCTTCCTTCCTTGGTCGTCAAAGCTTGTTTCTTCTATTGTTCTTTCTCTCATTGTTCTCTCTACTTTTGCCGCGATCTTTGGTGTCTCTATTGTTCTTTTCCAACAGACAATCTCTTTTTACATGTCCTGGTTTGTTGCAACCAAAACAAATAATATTATTAGTGGAACGAAACGATTGTTTAACAAACTTACTTGTCATGAAGTCTTTGAAGTTCTTTGAGATGAAGGCAATATGATCTTCTTTGTCGGTGAAGTCAGAGTCTTCTTCGTTGGCATTGAATGCTAGGTTATTTTTCTTTGGTTTCTCCTCTATCTTCTTGTCTTCCTCGAGCTCAATCTCATATGCCATGAGATTTCCCATCAATTCTTCAACGGTGAAGTCTCTTACATTGTGAGCTTCTCGAATGGCCGTCGTCTTCCATTTCCATCCGGGTCTGAGCGATCTCAATATCTTCATTACTTGATCATATTCAGATAACTTTTTGCCTAGACCTGCAAGCTCATTTGTTATGTTAGTAAAACGAGTATTCACATCGGTAATACTCTCTCCTTCTTCCATTTTAAATGCTTCAAATTTTGAATGTAAAACATTTATGCGAGTTCTTTTACCTTCTCGGTTCCTTCGTGACTTACCTGAAGAGTATTCCAAATCTGGTGTGCGGTTTCATATTGAGAGACACGGTTGAACTTGTTACATGTTACGACACAGAATAATGCATTCATCGCTTTAGCGTTCAGGTTACCTTTCTTCTTTTCATCTGTAGACCACTTTCTGGTGTCTACTTCGGAAGGTGATTTGTATGGATCCTTGATGATGGTCCATGCATCGATGTCTAGAGAAGGTAGATGAGTCTTCATGCGTATCTTCCAGCTTGCGCAGTTTGTTCCATTGAACAAGGGTGGTTGCATTGTGTTTAGTCCTTCGAAATGGTGAGATTTTGATGCCATCGTCTTTTAGCCTTGCTCTGATACCAAATGTTCGATCCAGTGGATGGCAAACAACACAAGAATGGGGGATGAATAGTTTTGTATAAGTTAAAAAAAAATTTCTTCTATTATTAGAACACAACAAATATCCCTTCCAATGTTGCTTAAGGAACCAAGTAGAATGATCTATGCCTGGTCCTTAATCAACACGATGAACTTAAAAATAATACAAAGACAAATTACAATGAACAGAGAGATTACACAGCGAAATAAAAATGCAATCTTTGAATTAACAATATTATTAACAATGAGTTACAATAGAGAGATATTAACAACAATGAATAACTGTGCACAAGATAAACAATAAAGACAAACACAGAAAATCACACAGAGAGAGACAAGAGATTTATCTTGGTTCCCTGCAAATTGGGTACGTCCAGTTCCCGACCAACATGGCTCGAGATTTAATTTACTATTGCCTTAGCAATACAATTACCTAACTTCACTTGTTAGGATTTCTAACGACCTAGTATCACCACCAGGATTTCCAACCACCTAGTCTTGACTAGGATTTTCCACAACCCTTATCACCAGGGGACTCCAGATAAAATCAAAATCCAATTCACCACAATAATTAGTGGAGATTGGTTTTACACCCCACATATTCCTATAGCCAAGATAATATTGCAATTGTGCTTATGTGGCTAAAAAATTAAAATAGTTCTTAGATAACACACAGAATATAAATGAATTCGATGTGATCTAGAATCTTGAGTTTCAAAAATCGTTTAAACAATATGAAAATCAAAGAGAGGATTTTGAAAAACCAATTTGCAATAGCCAAAAAAATATGATCTTAAAAAGAATTTTAAATATAAACAGTAAGATCAGAAATGAAAAACCGTTTTTGGCTACGAACGTTGAGAGCGATGAGAACGATTGAGATTTCAAGAGAGTTTTTGCTTAGCTCAAGAATAAAAGAAATTGGTATTGAATTTGTTCTCATATGGTCTCTATTTATAGAGTTTCAAAGAGAATTTTGAATTTCAAAATGGTTTGACTTTAGCCCCACAAATCAAGCAATGAATAAATGCATGAGCTTATCTGGGAAGTCAAAATGCACCTGGTAATCGACTCCCAAGGGAGGTAGTCGACTCCCAGAGAGTTTTCAATGAAAACTCTGCTTACAGCAAGTAGTCGACTCCCTCCTTTGGTAGTCGACTCCCAGAGCAGATTTTCAGTGAAACTCAGTTGAAAAAAATGAGAATCAACTCCTGGGTGTTTGGAGATTGACTACAAGAATCTGAATAAATAGCTACGCTCTTAAGAAGTTTTAAACAAGTTTAAAAGGTGTTTTCAAAAAAAACATTTTTGTATGTGTGCAAATTTTCTTGGCTTTAACATATTCCTAAAAAGAAAATTACTCACACACTAGACTCAAATGAAGACTTTGAAGCAGATAATATCTTGATGTAGATACATGCTTCACTTGAATTTGAGCTCCTCTTAGCTTAAGCTTGAGCACGTTCTATGAGCTTCATCTTTGAGCTTCATTTGTACTTGACGTGGAATGCGAGCTACTAAATTCATCTTCATCTACTTAATTGTGTTGAGCTTCTTCTTTTCGGAGTATGCTTTGAGCTTCACTTAGCTTAATGCACAACCTACCCACTTGAATAATGTAATTAGTACATTAACAACATTTGGTGTGCTCATCATCAAACCCACTTAGGGTGGTACTAGATTTCCCATCACCTAGACCAACAATCTAATCGAATGCAGAAGAGCATTGCTCATCAGGCATGCATCCCTCCGACTGACCTCGACTCGATCATCATAGATCGAGTCTCGAAGTAGCGCAAGCTCTCCGAGGAGCCTCTGCTCTTTACAGAGGACGCGATAAGACGGGTTCATCAGCCCCATAATGATGCCATCGACATCAATCTACGGATCGCCAACCACAGAGTTCAGCACATCTTCATCGACAATGGGAGTGCAGTCGGTATCATCTATCTGGATACATTTCAGAAGCTAAGGATATTCGGCAACATCTTGTAACTCGTGCACACCAGTCTCTCTAGTTTAATGGGTGCATAGGTTATCTCAGAGGGGATGTTCTCCGTACAAATGGAGTTTGGCACACCTCCTGACCAACAGGTGCGCATCATCTACTTTGACTAGGGGGCTTTCAACGCTATCATATGGTGGCTAACACTCAATGCTATGTGGACAGTGACCTCCACGTACCACCTTCTGGTGAAGTTCTCCACTACTTACGGAATTAGCATGCTCAATGTGATCCAGTCAGATTCCAGGGAGTGCAAGCTCCTAGCACACAAAGTGTCAGTCTTATACCCGGTGCAAACCATTAGCAGCTCGGATACCCCCTCAACCTTCTGTTGCCCCTGCTCAGCCTTAGAAGGGAGCTTGGAACTCATCCATATCAAACGAGCTCAATCCTCGAATTAAGCTAGAACACAAAGCCCTAGTGGAGGAAGCACTACAGTCTTCAGCTGCTCTTGATCAGCCTTTAGTCGCTTCTCCTTAACCTCGGGATAGAGCTCAGACCTTACCCATGGCAGATGAGCTTGATCCTCAATGTGCAAAACGAGAAAGAGCCTTCCCAATGGATAAGATATGGGCGGTACCACTCTCTAAGTTTGAGCCGACTCGGATGGTCTAGATTGACTCTGCCTTACGATCCGACCTTTGGGCCCTCATCATCAACTTCCTACAACAAAACATGGATGTCTTCGACTGGTCATATGAAGACATCATGGACATAGATCCAGAGGTCACGGTTCATGGACTGAACATCAATCGATCAGTGCCTCTGGTCTGCCAGAAGCGCCAAACTTTCAATACTGAGAGGATCCAAGCTATCAAATGTGAAGTTGACAAGCTCTTCTGTGCTGACTTCATTAGGGAAGCCACTTGTCCAGAATGGCTCACTAAAGTCGTTTTGGTGAAGAAGGCAAACAACAAGTGGTGGATCTGTATTAACTTCACAGATTTTAACAAAGCTTTTCTGAAAGACAACTTTCCTTTGCCCCAGATCGATCAGCTCGTCGATGCAACAGATAAGCATGAGCTGCTCAACTTCATGGATGCTTGCTCTAAGTACAACCAGTTCCACATGCATGAGCTGAACCAGAAGCATATAGCCTCCTTAATAGACCAAGGTTTGTAATGCTGCAAGGTGATGCCCTTCTGCCTGAAGAACGTTGGGGCCACCTACCAACATCTCGTCAACAGGATGTTCACAGATCAGATCATTAAAACAATGGGGGTATAATCGATGAAATGATGATCAAATCACTGGAAGCGGCCCATCATGTGGTTGACCTGGATGAAACCTTTACCATCTTGTGGAGGTATCACATGAAGCTCAACTCAAGCAAATGTATCTTCAGCATTGCTTCCAGGAAGTTCTTAGGCTTCATGGTCCACCATAAGTGGATCGAGGCCAATCCTGAAAAGATTAGCACCTTGATCAACATGCAGTCCCCTATCAAGTTAAAAGATGTCCAGTGCCTGACTGAATAGGTGGCAGCCCTCAACCGATTCATCTCTAAAGCCATTGATAAGTGTTTGCCTTTCTTGACTGTGTTGAAGAAAGGAAGGAACTTCCAATGGACAGAAGAGTGTGAGATGGCCTTCACCCAGCTCAAGGAGTACCTTGGCCAATCTCTACTCCTGTCCAAAACCCAAGGATGGTGAGACACTCTTGATCTACCTCACGGACTCCAAGAGCACGGTCAGCTTGGTCCTCATCTGAAAGGAAGATGACACGTAGTGGCCCATCTACTACGTCAGCCAATCCATCCTAGATGCAAAAACAAGATATCTGTAGAATAAGAAGCTCACCCTAGTATTGATAGTAATGGCTTGGAAGCTCAGACTATACATCTAGGAGCACACAATCGAGGTCCTGATGATCTACCCATTGTGTCAGGTACCCCCAAAGGCCAGACACGTTAGGATAGGTCGCTAAGTGGGCGATCAAGCTAAGGGTGTTCAACATCCAATTCAAGCCATGAACAGTCATCAAATGGTAGGCTTTGGCTGACATCGTCATAAAGAACACCTACCAGCATTCTCATCGCAAAACGTGCTTAAGGACCGATGGATGTGGATCATCTATATAGATTGTTCCTCTATCGAGCGAACTTCGGGAGTCGGCATGCTTCTAGTCAGTCCTAAGGGTATCCATCTCTCCTACACCCTTAGGTTCAACTTCAGATCCTCCAACAACAAAACTAAATATGAGGCCCTCATTGCAGGCTCAAGTTAGCTAAGGAGATCACTGCTCACAACAACAGCATCTGCTGCGACTCCTAACTCGTCATTAACTAAGTGAACAACGGTTACCAGGCAAGAAAAGAGGAGCTCATGGCATGCATAAAGATTGTCTGAGCTCTACTGGTAGGCTTTCAGAGCTCTCAGGTGAAGCACATCCCTTGGGGTCAGAACACCATTATCGATACACTAGCCCATCTCGCCACGAGAATCGATGACGAGCTCAAGTATATTCTAATAGAGGTCATGCACCACTCAATGCGACTTGAAGGAGAGCTCATCCACAATACTACGAGGTCGACATCCTCTTGGATGGACCCCATTATCCAGTACCTTCGCCACTAAACCCTTCCAGAGAACAAAAGCGATCCCAGGAAGCTGAGATACATGTCGATGACGTACACGCTCCTCGATGATGTCATTTATAAGTGAGGTTACTCTTTCCCTTATTGAGATGCATCCAAGAGTAGGAGATCCAACTGGTGATGGAAGAGATACATGAAGGTGTGTGTAGAAATCATTACAGAAGCATATCCCTCACACACATGATACTACGGGTTGGATACTACCAGTACTTGGTGGAGATCCTGTAGATGGCAAGCAAACACTAGGGGGTGAATAGTGTTATCCAAAATAATTGCAAACTAAAAATATTTCCCTCTATGAATGCCAGAGATTTCAATTAGAGTTACCTAACTTGGATCTTAATCAAGAAATTCTAATCTTGTAATAAAAAGTTAGTGCAGTGTGGAATTAAAACAACACAATGCAAGAGTAGAGAAATAGAGATAGAGACAATGGATCAAATGCAAAGACAAGATATATCATAGTTCATCCTCCCATGTGCTAGTCCAGTCCTACACCTCGATTGGATTTTCACTAAGTGCCTCTCTTAAATAGAGAACTTTCCTTGCCATAACAACTTGAGGGCTTTTACAACCGTGCCTTTTCTCCACTAAGAGGAATTCCAATTACAATGCCAACCTCACCACGTGAGGACCTCACGCAAGAGGCTTTTTCAACAAATACAATAACCAAGCCAAATTACTTACCACCACACCCTTATGTGGATTTCACTTACACTTTTGAAGATGAGTACAATTGTGTAGCCACTAATTGAAGCATGAGTGTATTGTGTGTGGCTAAAGAAAAACTTTTGATCTCAAGAATATTGAAGATTAAATCTTTGGAGATCAAAAACAAAATTACTTCAATCTCAAGAAAATAGAGATGAAGCTCTTGAGAGATTGATATCAATTTGACAAAGTAAAAAAAAATTTAAAGCTTTGAAAGAGAGTTAAAAACAATTAGCCAAGAAAAACTCTTCTAGGCCAAGAGAGAGCTAGAAAATCAATTTAGAAAGCTTGAAAATTGATCAATAAATTCTTGCTTAACTCTCACAGCAACCCATATATATATATATATATATATATATATATATATATATATATATATATATATATATATATATATATATATATATATATATATATATATATATATACTAGTCATAACCCGTGCCCATAGGGCACGGCGAAGGTCATCTCCCGAGTGCGAAACCGAGGAGGACAGTCAGTGCACGGGTGAAATGGTGACATGATAATCATCTCCCAAATGCATTTTTATGCCTCCAATTAAGACATTTTTTTCAATTGGGAGATCATTATTTTTGGCATTCAGAAAGGTAGCGTGTTATCTTTCCTATACAACCATATCAAAGAAAATCTAACCTTAGGGAATTGTGTTGCTATTTGTATATTTCCGCCCAACGTTTACTGTAAACTAACATTAAAACAGGATTGGAAAGAAATTATATCAATTAAGCGTGTGTCCTCTTAATTGAGCGATATCAATTAAGAGTGTGTTCTCTTGATAACATCCCTCTTTTATAATATAGATATCTCTTATCCAATTTCTCTTGTCCAATATCTCTTATCCAATTTCTCTTGATAACATCCCTATTTTATAATATAGACTATTCATAACCCGTGCCCATAGGGCACGGCGACGGTCGTCTCCCGAGTGCAAAACCGAGGAGGACAGTCAGTGCACGGGTGAAATGGTGACATGATAATCATCTCCCAAATGCATTTTTATGCATCCAATTAAGACATTTTTTTAAATGGTAGATCATTATTTTTGGCATTCAGAAAGGTAGCTTGTTATCTTTCCTATACAACCATATCAAAGAAAATCTAACCTTAAGGAATTGTGTTGCTATCTGTATGTTTTCGCCCAACGTTTACAGTAAACTACCATTAAAATAGGATTGGAAAGAAATTATATCAATTAAGCGTGTGTCCTCTTAATTGAGTGATATCAATTAAGCGTGTGTTCCTTGATAACATCCCTCTTTTATAATATAGATATCTCTTATCCAATTTCTCTTGTCCAATATCTCTTATCCAATTTCTCTTGATAACATCCCTATTTTAAAATGTAGATATCTCTTATCCAATTTCTCTTGTCCAATATCTCTTATCCAATTTCTCTTGATAACATCCCTCTTTTATAATATAGACTAGTCATAACACGTGCCCATAGGGCACGGCGAAGGTCGTCTCCCGAGTACGAAACCGAGGAGGACAGTCAGTGCACGGGTGAAATGGTGACAAGATAATCATCTCCCAAATGCATTTTTATTCCTCCAATTAAGACATTTTTTTCAAATGGGAGATCATTCTTTTTGGTATTCAGAAAGGTAGCTTGTTATCTTTCCTATACAACCATATCAAAGAAAATCTAACCTTAGGGAATTGTGTTGCTATCTGTATGTTTCCGCCCAACGTTTACTGTAAACTACCATTAAAACAGGATTGGAAAGAAATTATATCAATTAACCGTGTGTCCTCTTAATTGAGCGATATCAATTAAGCGTGTGTTCTCTTGATAACATCTCTCTTTTATAATATAGATATCTCTTATCCAATTTCTCTTGTCCAATATCTCTTATCCAATTTCTATTGATAACATCCTTATTTTATAATATAAATATCTCTTATCCAATTTCTCTTGTCCAATATCTCTTATCCAATTTCTCTTGATAACATCCCTCTTTTATAATATAGATATCTCTTATCCAATTTCTCTTGTCCAATATCTCTTATCCAATATCTCTTGATAACATCCCTCTTTTATAATATAGACTAGTCATTACCCGTGCCCATAGGGCACAGTTTATTTAATGACTAAGTTTTTTCTCCCCACAAATTTTTTCTCTTGATAGCATCCCTCTTTTATAATATAGATTTCTCTTGTCCAATTTCTCTTGATAACATCCCTCTTTTATATAATAGATATCCCTAAAAATCTCATCTCTTATCCAATTTATCTTTTCCAATTTCTCTTGATGATATCCCTGTTTTATATAATAAATATATAGATATCCCTCAAAATCTCATCTCTTGTCCAATTTCTCTTGTCAAATTTCTCTTGATAACATCCCTCTCTTGTATAATAGAAATCCCTCAAAATCTAATCTCTTATCCAATTTCTATTGTCCTATTTTTCTTGATAACATCCATCTTTTATATAATAGATATACTGATAACTTCCCTCTTTTATATAATAGATATCCCTCAAAATCTCATCTCTTATCCAATTTCTCTTGTCCAATTTCTCTTGATAACATCCCTCTTTTATATAATAGATTTCCCTCAAAATATCATCTCTTATCCAATTTCTCTTGTCCAATTTCTCTTGATAATGCCCCTCTTTTATATAATAGATATCCATATTCACTTATCCAATTTTTCATGTCCAAATTCTCTAATCCAATTTCTCTTGATAACATCCCTCTTTTATATAATAAATATCCAAATTCTCTTATCCAATTTCTCAGGTTCAAATTCTCTTATCCAATTTATCTTGATAACATCCCTCTTTATATAATAGATTTATCTTGTCCAATTTCTCTTGATAACATCCCTCTTTTATATAATACATATCCAAATTCTCTTATCCAACTTCTCATGTCCAAATTCTCTTATCCAATTTCTCTTGATAACATCCATCTTTTATATAATAGACTAGTCATTACACGTTCCCATAGGGCACGGTTTATTTAATGGCTGCGTTTTTCTACCCCACAAATTTCAAGTTCCCCCAAATTTCAAGTTTTCCAACAAAATTTCAAGTTTCCCCCCAAATTTAAGTTTTCCCCCAAAATTTAAGTCCACCAAAATTGTCGTTACCACCTAGGACAAACTTGCCACGTAGGACAAAGCTTTGTACTAGTAGGATAAGATTCAAAATCTTCAAAGAACTGGAAAAAAATGGTCGGAAGGGGTGAGAATAAAAAGTGTGGGTGGGTGTCTGGGGAGGGTCCATGGGCAAAAATACAAAAACCGGGGTTGTATGTGCAAAATTCCTCACCTCCTCTTTTATCCCTCAAAATCTCATCTCTTATATTTTCTCTTATCCAATTTCCCTGTTTTATATAATAGATATCCAAATTCTCCTATCCAATTTCTCATGTCCAAATTTCTCTTGATAACATACCTCTTTTATATAATAGATATCTCTTATCCAATTTCTCTTGTCCAATATCTCTTATCCAATTTCTCTTGATAACATCTTTCTTTTATAATATAGATATTATCCAATTTCTATTGTCCAATATCTCTTATTCAATTTCTCTTGATAACATCCCTCTTTTATAATATAGATATCTCTTATCCAATTTATCTTGTCCAAAATCTCTTATCCAATTTCTCTTGATAACATCCCTCTTTTATAATATAAATATCTATTATCCAATTTCTCTTGATAACATCCCTCTTTTATAATATAGATATCTCTTATCCAATTTCTCTTGTCAAATATCTCTTATCCAATTTCTCTTGATAACATCCATCTTTTATAATATAGATATCCAAATTCTCTTATCAAATTTCTCTTGATAACATTCCTCTTTTATATAATGTCCAAATTTCTCTTGTCCAAATACTCTTATCCAATATCTCTTCATAACACCCCTCTTTTATATAATAGATATCCAAATTCTCTTATCCAATTTCTCATGTCCAAATTCTCTTATCCAATTTCTCTTGAGAACATCCCTCTTTTATATAATAGACTAGTCATTACCCGTGCCCATAGGGCACGGTTTATTTAATGGCTGAGTTCCCCCCCCCCCCAATATCAAGTTCCCCCAAATTTCAAGTTTTCCCACAAAATTTCAAGTTTCCCTCCAAATTTAAGTTTCCCCCCAAAATTTAAGTCCCTTCAAAATTGTCATTACCACCTTGGACAAACTTGCAACGTAGGACAAAGATTTTTCCTAGAAGGATAAGATTCAAAATCTTCAAAGGACTGGAAAAAATGGTCGGAACGGGAGGAAGAATAAAAAGTGTGGGTGTGTGTCTCTTATCCATGTCCAAATTCTCTTATCCAACTTCTCTTGATAACATCCCTCTTTTATATAATAGATATCCAAATTCTCTTATCCAAATTCTCATGTCCAAATTCTCTTATCCAACTTCACTTGATAACATCCCTTTTTTATATAATAAATATCCAAATTCTCTTATCCAATTTCTCATGTCCAAATTCTCTTATCCAACTTCTCTTGATAACATCCCGCTTTTATATAATAGATATCCAAATTCTCTTATCCAATTTCTCATGTCCAAATTCTCGTATCCAACTTCTCTTGATAACATCCCTCTTTTATATAATAGATATCCAAATTCTCTTATCCAATTTCTCATGTCTAAATTCTCTTATCCAATTTCTCATGTCCAAATTCTATTATCCAATTTCTCTTGAGAACACCCCTCTTTTATATAATTGATATCCAAATTCTCTTATCCAATTTCTCATGTCCAAATTCTCTTATCCAATTTCTCTTGATAACATCCCTCTTTTATATAATAGATATCCAAATTCTCTTATCCAATTTCTCATGTCCAAATTTCTCTTGATAACATACCTCTTTTATATAATAGATATCTCTTATCCAATTTCTCTTGTCCAATATCTCTTATCCAGTTTCTCTTGATAACATACCTCTTTTATATAATAGATATCTCTTATCCAATTTCTCTTGTCCAATATCTCTTATCCAATTTCTCTTGATAACATCTTTCTTTTATAATATAGATATTATCCAATTTCTATTGTCCAATATCTCTTATTCAATTTCTCTTGATAACATCCCTCTTTTATAATATAGATATCTCTTATCCAATTTATCTTGTCCAATATCTCTTATCCAATTTCTCTTGATAACATCCCTCTTTTATAATATAAATATCTCTTATCCAATTTCTCTTGATAACATCCCTCTTTTATAATATAGATATCTCTTATCCAATTTCTCTTGTCCAATATCTCTTATTCAATTTCTCTTGATAACATCCATCCTTTATAATATAGATATCCAAATTCTCTTATCCAATTTCTCTTGATAACATTCCTCTTTTATATAATGTCCAAATTTCTCTTGTCCAAATACTCTTATCCAATATCTCTTCATAACATCCCTCTTTTATATAATAGATATCCTAATTCTCTTATCCGATTCCTTATGTCCAAATTCTCTTATCTAATTTCTCATGTCCAAATTCTCTTATCCAATTTCTCTTGAGAACATCCCTCTTTTATATAATAGATATCCAAATTCTCTTATCCAATTTCTCATGTCTAAATTCTCTTATCCAATTTCTCATGTCCAAATTCTCTTATCCAATTTCTCTTGAGAACATCCATCTTTTATATAATAGATATCCAAATTCTCTTATCCAATTTCTCATGTCCAAATTCTCTTATCCAATTTCTCTTGATAACATCCCTCTTTTATAATATAGATATCTCTTATCCAATTTCTTTTGTCCAATATCTCTTATTCAATTTCTCTTGTTAACATCCATCTTTTATAATATAGATATCCAAATTCTCTTATCCAATTTCTCTTGATAACATTCCTCTTTTATATAATGTCCAAATTTCTCTTGTCCAAATACTCTTATCCAATATCTCTTCATAACATCCCTCTTTTATATAATAGATATCCAAATTCTCTTAGCCAATTCCTTATGTCCAAATTCTCTTATCTAATTTCTCATGTCCAAATTCTCTTATCCAATTTCTCTTGAGAACATCCCTCTTTTATATAATAGATATCCAAATTCTCTTATCCAATTTCTCATGTCTAAATTCTCTTATCATATTTCTCAGGTCCAAATTCTCTTATCCAATTTCTCTTGAGAACACCCCACTTTTATATAATAGATATCCAAATTCTCTTATCCAATTTCTCATGTCTAAATTCTCCTATCCAATTTCTCTTGATAACATCCCTCTTTTATATAATAGATATCCAAGTTCTCTTATCCAATTTCTCATGTCCAAATTTCTCTTGATAACATACCTCTTTTATATAATAGATATCTCTTATCCAATTTCTCTTGTCCAATATCTCTTATCCAGTTTCTCTTGATAACATATTTCTTTTGATAACATACCTCTTTTATATAATAGATATCTCTTATCCAATTTCTCTTGTCCAATATCTCTTATCCAATTTCTCTTGATAACATCTTTCTTTTATCATATAGATATTATCCAATTTCTATTGTCCAATATCTCTTATTCAATTTCTCTTGATAACATCCCTCTTTTATAATATAGATATCTCTTATCCAATTTATCTTGTCCAATATCTGTTATCCAATTTCTCTTGATAACATCCCTCTTTTATAATATAAATATCTCTTATCCAATTTCTCTTGATAACATCCCTCTTTTATAATATAGATATCTCTTATCCAATTTCTCTTGTCCAATATCTCTTATTCAATTTCTCTTGATAACATCCATCCTTTATAATATAGATATCCAAATTCTCTTATCCAATTTCTCTTGATAACATTCCTCTTTTATATAATGTCCAAATTTCTCTTGTCCAAATACTCTTATCCAATATCTCTTCATAACATCCCTCTTTTATATAATAGATATCCTAATTCTCTTATCCAATTCCTTATGTCCAAATTCTCTTATCTAATTTCTCATGTCCAAATTCTCTTATCCAATTTCTCTTGAGAACATCCCTCTTTTATATAATAGATATCCAAATTCTCTTATCCAATTTCTCATGTCTAAATTCTCTTATCCAATTTCTCATGTCCAAATTCTCTTATCCAATTTCTCTTGAGAACATCCATATTTTATATAATAGATATCCAAATTCTCTTATCCAATTTCTCATGTCCAAATTCTCTTATCCAATTTCTCTTGATAACATCCCTCTTTTATAATATAGATATCTCTTATCCAATTTCTTTTGTCCAATATCTCTTATTCAATTTCTCTTGTTAACATCCATCTTTTATAATATAGATATCCAAATTCTCTTATCCAATTTCTCTTGATAACATTCCTCTTTTATATAATGTCCAAATTTCTCTTGTCCAAATACTCGTATCCAATATCTCTTCATAACATCCCTCTTTTATATAATAGATATCCAAATTCTCTTAGCCAATTCCTTATGTCCAAATTCCCTTATCTAATTTCTCATGTCCAAATTCTCTTATCCAATTTCTCATGAGAACATCCCTCTTTTATATAATAGATATCCAAATTCTCTTATCCAATTTCTCATGTCTAAATTCTCTTATCATATTTCTCAGGTCCAAATTCTCTTATCCAATTTGTCTTGAGAACACCCCACTTTTATATAATAGATATCCAAATTCTCTTATCCAATTTCTCATGTCTAAATTCTCTTATCCAATTTCTCTTGATAACATCCCTCTTTTATATAATAGATATCCAAGTTCTCTTATCCAATTTCTCATGTCCAAATTTCTCTTGATAACATACCTCTTTTATATAATAGATATCTCTTATCTAATTTCTCTTGTCCAATATCTCTTATCCAGTTTCTCTTGATAACATATTTCTTTTGATAACATACCTCTTTTATATAATAGATATCTCTTATCCAATTTCTCTTGTCCAATATCTCTTATCCAATTTCTCTTGATAACATCTTTCTTTTATCATATAGATATTATCCAATTTCTATTGTCCAATATCTCTTATTCAATTTCTCTTGATAACATCCCTCTTTTATAATATAGATATCTCTTATCCAATTTATCTTGTCCAATATCTTTTATCCAATTTCTCTTGATAACATCCCTCTTTTATAATATAAACTAGTCATTACCCATGCCCATAGGGCACGGTTTATTTAATGGCAGAGTTTCCTCCCCCCCCCCACCCCCCCCCCCCCCCCCCCCCCCCCACAAATATCAAGTTCCCCCAAATATCAAGTTTTCCCACAAAATTTCAAGTTTCCCTCCAAATTTAAGTTTCCCCCAAAAATTTAAGTCCCTTCAAAATTGTCATTACCACCTTGGACAAACTTGCAACGTATGACAAAGATTTGCCCTAGAAGGATAAGATTCAAAATCTTCAAAGGCCTGGAAAAAATGGTCGGAACGGGTGGAAGAATAAAAAGTGTGGGTGTGTTTCTCTTATCCATGTCCAAATTCTCTTATCCAACTTCTCTTGATAACATCCCTCTTTTATATATTAGATATCCAAATTCTCTTATCCAATTTCTCATGTCCAAATTCTCTTATCCAACTTCACTTGATAACATCCCTTTTTTATATAATAGATATCCAAATTCTCTTTTCCAATTTCTCATTTCCAAATTCTCTTATCCAACTTCTCTTGATAACATCCCTCTGTTATATAATAGATATCCAAATTCTCTTATCCAATTTCTCATGTCCAAATTCTCTTATCCAACTTCTCTTGATAACATCCCTCTTTTATATAATAGATATCCAAATTCTCTTATCCAATTTCTCATGTCTAAATTCTCTTATCCAATTTCTCATGTCCAAATTCTCTTATCCAATTTCTCTTGAGAACACCCCTCTTTTATATAATAGATATCCAAATTCTCTTATCCAATTTCACATGTCCAAATTCTCTTATCCAATTTCTCTTGATAACATCCCTCTTTTATATAATAGATATCCAAATTCTCTTATCCAATTTCTCATGTCCAAATTTCTCTTGATAACATACCTCTTTTATATAATAGATATCTCTTATCCAATTTCTCTTGTCCAATATCTCTTCTCCAGTTTCTCTTGATAACATCTTTCTTTTGATAACATACCTCTTTTATATAATAGATATCTCTTATCCAATTTCTCTTGTCCAATATCTCTTATCCAATTTCTCTTGATAACATCTTTCTTTTATAATATAGATATTATCCAATTTCTATTGTCCAATATCTCTTATTCAATTTCTCTTGATAACATCCCTCTTTTATAATATAGATATCTCTTATCCAATTTATCTTGTCCAATATCTCTTATCCAATTTCTCTTGATAACATCCCTCTTTTATAATATAAATATCTCTTATCCAATTTCTCTTGATAATATCTCTCTTTTATAATATATATATCTCTTATCCAATTTCTCTTGTCCAATATCTCTTATTCAATTTCTCTTGATAACATCCATCCTTTATAATATAGATATCCAAATTCTCTTATCCAATTTCTCTTGATAACATTCCTCTTTTATATAATGTCCAAATTTATCTTGTACAAATACTCTTATCCAATATCTCTTCGTAACATCCCTCTTTTAAATAATAGATATCCAAATTCTCTTATCCAATTCCTTATGTCCAAATTCTCTTATCTAATTTCTCATGTCCAAATTCTCTTATCCAATTTCTCTTGAGAACATCCCTCTTTTATATAATAGATATCCAAATTCTCTTATCCAATTTCTCATGTCTAAATTCTCTTATCCAATTTCTCATGTCCAAATTCTCTTATCCAATTTCTCTTGAGAACATCCATCTTTTATATAATAGATATCCAAATTCTCTTATCCAATTTCTCATGTCCAAATTCTCTTATCCAATTTCTCTTGATAACATCCCTCTTTTATAATATAGATATCTCTTATCCAATTTCTTTTGTCCAATATCTCTTATTCAATTTCTCTTGATAACATCCATCTTTTATAATATAGATATCCAAATTCTCTTATCCAATTTCTCTTGATAACATTCCTCTTTTATATAATGTCCAAATTTCTCTTGTCCAAATACTCTTATCCAATATCTCTTCATAACATCCCTCTTTTATATAATAGATATCCAAATTCTCTTATCCAATTCCTTATGTCCAAATTCTCTTATCTAATTTCTCATGTCCAAATTCTCTTATCCAATTTCTCTTGAGAACATCCCTCTTTTATATAATAGATATCCAAATTCTCTTATCCAATTTCTCATGTCTAAATTCTCTTATCATATTTCTCAGGTCCAAATTCTCTTATCCAATTTCTCTTGAGAACACCCCTCTTTTATATAATAGATATCTAAATTCTCTTATCCAATTTCTCATGTCTAAATTCTCTTATCCAATTTCTCTTGATAACATCCCTCTTTTATATAATAGATATCCAAGTTCTCTTATCCAATTTCTCATGTCCAAATTTCTCTTGATAACATACCTCTTTTATAAAATAGATATCTCTTATCCAATTTCTCTTGTCCAATATCTCTTATCCAGTTTCTCTTGATAACATACCTCTTTTATATAATAGATATCTCTTATCCAATTTCTCTTGTCCAATATCTCTTATCCAATTTCTCTTGATAACATCTTTCTTTTATAATATAGATATTATCCAATTTCTATTGTCCAATATCTCTTATTCAATTTCTCTTGATAACATCCCTCTTTTATAATATAGATATCTCTTATCCAATTTATCTTGTCCAATATCTCTTATCCAATTTCTCTTGATAACATCCCTCTTTTATAATATAAATATCTCTTATCCAATTTCTCTTGATAACATCCCTCTTTTATAATATAGATATCTCTTATCCAATTTCTCTTGTCCAATATCTCTTATTCAATTTCTCTTGATAACATCCATCCTTTATAATATAGATATCCAAATTCTCTTATCCAATTTCTCTTGATAACATTCCTCTTTTATATAATGTCCAAATTTCTCTTGTCCAAATACTCTTATCCAATATCTCTTCATAACATCCCTCTTTTATATAATAGATATCCTAATTCTCTTATCCGATTCCTTATGTCCAAATTCTCTTATCTAATTTCTCATGTCCAAATTCTCTTATCCAATTTCTCTTGAGAACATCCCTCTTTTATATAATAGATATCCAAATTCTCTTATCCAATTTCTCATGTCTAAATTCTCTTATCCAATTTCTCATGTCCAAATTCTCTTATCCAATTTCTCTTGAGAACATCCATCTTTTATATAATAGATATCCAAATTCTCTTATCCAATTTCTCATGTCCAAATTCTCTTATCCAATTTCTCTTGATAACATCCCTCTTTTATAATATAGATATCTCTTATCCAATTTCTTTTGTCCAATATCTCTTATTCAATTTCTCTTGATAACATCCATCCTTTATAATATAGATATCCAAATTCTCTTATCCAATTTCTCTTGATAACATTCCTCTTTTATATAATGTCCAAATTTATCTTGTCCAAATACTCTTATCCAATATCTCTTCATAACATCCCTCTTTTATATAATAGATATCCAAATTCTCTTAGCCAATTCCTTATGTCCAAATTCTCTTATCTAATTTCTCATGTCCAAATTCTCTTATCCAATTTCTCTTGAGAACATCCCTCTTTTATATAATAGATATCCAAATTCTCTTATCCAATTTCTCATGTCTAAATTCTCTTATCATATTTCTCAGGTCCAAATTCTCTTATCCAATTTGTCTTGAGAACACCCCACTTTTATATAATAGATATCCAAATTCTCTTATCCAATTTCTCATGTCTAAATTCTCTTATCCAATTTCTCTTGATAACATCCCTCTTTTATATAATAGATATCCAAGTTCTCTTATCCAATTTCTCATGTCCAAATTTCTCTTGATAACATACCTCTTTTATATAATAGATATCTCTTATCCAATTTCTCTTGTCCAATATCTCTTATCCAGTTTCTCTTGATAACATATTTCTTTTGATAACATACCTCTTTTATATAATAGATATCTCTTATCCAATTTCTCTTGTCCAATATCTCTTATCCAATTTCTCTTGATAACATCTTTCTTTTATCATATAGATATTATCCAATTTCTATTGTCCAATATCTCTTATTCAATTTCTCTTGATAACATCCCTCTTTTATAATATAGATATCTCTTATCCAATTTATCTTGTCCAATATCTTTTATCCAATTTCTCTTGATAACATCCCTCTTTTATAATATAAACTAGTCATTACCCATGCCCATAGGGCACGGTTTATTTAATGGCTGAGTTTCCTCCCCCCACCCCCCCCAACAAATATCAAGTTCCCCCAAATATCAAGTTTTCCCAAAAAATTTCAAGTTTCCCTCCAAATTTAAGTTTCCCCCAAAAATTTAAGTCCCTTCAAAATTGTCATTACCACCTTGGACAAACTTGCAACGTATGACAAAGATTTGCCCTAGAAGGATAAGATTCAAAATCTTCAAAGGCCTGGAAAAAATGGTCGGAACGGGTGGAAGAATAAAAAGTGTGTGTGTGTTTCTCTTATCCATGTCCAAATTCTCTTATCCAACTTCTCTTGATAACATCCCTCTTTTATATAATAGATATCAAAATTCTTTTATCCAATTTCTCATGTCCAAATTCTATTATCCAACTTCACTTGATAACATCCCTTTTTTATATAATAGATATCCAAATTCTCTTATCCAATTTCTCATATCCAAATTCTCTTATCCAACTTCTCTTGATAACATCCCTCTGTTATATATTAGATATCCAAATTCTCTTATCCAATTTCTCATGTCCAAATTCTCTTATCCAACTTCTCTTGATAACATCCCTCTTTTATATAATAGATATCCAAATTCTCTTATCCAATTTCTCATGTCTAAATTCTCTTATCCAATTTCTCATGTCCAAATTCTCTTATCCAATTTCTCTTGAGAACACCCCTCTTTTATATAATAGATATCCAAATTCTCTTATCCAATTTCACATGTCCAAATTCTCTTATCCAATTTCTCTTGATAACATCCCTCTTTTATATAATAGATATCCAAATTCTCTTATCCAATTTCTCATGTCCAAATTTCTCTTGATAACATACCTCTTTTATATAATAGATATCTCTTATCCAATTTCTCTTGTCCAATATCTCTTCTCCAGTTTCTCTTGATAACATCTTTCTTTTGATAACATACCTCTTTTATATAATAGATATCTCTTATCCAATTTCTCTTGTCCAATATCTCTTATCCAATTTCTCTTGATAACATCTTTCTTTTATAATATAGATATTATCCAATTTCTATTGTCCAATATCTCTTATTCAATTTCTCTTGATAACATCCCTCTTTTATAATATAGATATCTCTTATCCAATTTATCTTGTCCAATATCTCTTATCCAATTTCTCTTGATAACATCCCTCTTTTATAATATAAATATCTCTTATCCAATTTCTCTTGATAATATCTCTCTTTTATAATATAGATATCTCTTATCCAATTTCTCTTGTCCAATATCTCTTATTCAATTTCTCTTGATAACATCCATCCTTTATAATATAGATATCCAAATTCTCTTATCCAATTTCTCTTGATAACATTCCTCTTTTATATAATGTCCAAATTTATCTTGTACAAATACTCTTATCCAATATCTCTTCGTAACATCCCTCTTTTAAATAATAGATATCCAAATTCTCTTATCCAATTCCTTATGTCCAAATTCTCTTATCTAATTTCTCATGTCCAAATTCTCTTATCCAATTTCTCTTGAGAACATCCCTCTTTTATATAATAGATATCCAAATTCTCTTATCCAATTTCTCATGTCTAAATTCTCTTATCCAATTTCTCATGTCCAAATTCTCTTATCCAATTTCTCTTGAGAACATCCATCTTTTATATAATAGAAATCCAAATTCTCTTATCCAATTTCTCATGTCCAAATTCTCTTATCCAATTTCTCTTGATAACATCCCTCTTTTATAATATAGATATCTCTTATCCAATTTCTCTTGTCCAATATCTCTTATTGAATTTCTCTTGATAACATCCATCTTTTATAATATAGATATCCAAATTCTCTTATCCAATTTCTCTTGATAACATTCCTCTTTTATATAATGTCCAAATTTCTCTTGTCCAAATACTCTTATCCAATATCTCTTCATAACATCCCTCTTTTATATAATAGATATCCAAATTCTCTTAGCCAATTCCTTATGTCCAAATTCTCTTATCTAATTTCTCATGTCCAAATTCTCTTATCCAATTTCTCTTGAGAACATCCCTCTTTTATATAATAGATATCCAAATTCTCTTATCCAATTTCTCATGTCTAAATTCTCTCATCCAATTTCTCTTGTCCAAATTCTCTTATCCAATTTCTCTTGAGAACACCCCACTTTTATATAATAGATATCCAAATTCTCTTATCCAATTTCTCATGTCGAAATTCTCTTATCCAATTTCTCTTGATAACATCCCTCTTTTATATAATAGATATCCAAGTTCTCTTATCCAATTTCTCATGTCCAAATTTCTCTTGATAACATACCTCTTTTATATATTAGATATCTCGTATCCAATTTCTCTTGTCCAATATCTCTTATCCAGTTGCTCTTGATAACATCTTTCTTTTGATAACATACCTCTTTTATATAATAGATATCTCTTATCTAATTTCTCTTGTCCAATATCTCTTATCCAATTTCTCTTGATAACATCTTTCTTTTATAATATAGATATTATCCAATTTCTATTGTCCAATATCTCTTATTCAATTTCTCTTGATAACATCCCTCTTTTATAATATAGATATCTTTTATCCAATTTATCTTGTCCAATATCTCTTATCCAATTTCTCTTGATAACATCCCTCTTTTATAATATAAATATCTCTTGTCCAATTTCTCTTGATAACATCTCTCTTTTATAATATAGATATCTCTTATCCAATTTCTCTTGTCCAATATCTCTTATTCAATTTCTCTTGATAACATCCATATTTTATAATATAGATATCCAAATTTTCTTATCCAATTTCTCTTGATAACATTCCTCTTTTATATAATGTCCAAATTTCTCTTGTCCAAATACTCTTATCCAATATCTCTTTATAACATCCCTCTTTTATATAATAGATATCCAAATTCTCTTATCCGATTCCTTATGTCCAAATTCTCTTATCTAATTTCTCATGTACAAATTCTCTTATCCAATTTCTCTTGAGAACTTCCCTCTTTTATATAATAGATATCCAAATTCTCTTATCCAATTTCTCATGTCTAAATTCTCTTATCCAATTTCTCAGGTCCAAATTCTCTTATCCAATTTCTCTTGAGAACATCCCTCTTTTATATAATAGATATCCAAATTCTCTTATCCAATTTCTCATGTCCAAATTCTCTTATCCAATTTCTCATGTCCAAATTCTCTTATCCAATTTCTCTTGATAACATCCCTCTTTTATATAATAGATTTCTCTTGATAACATCCCTCTTTTATAATATAGATATCTTTTATCCAATTTCTCTTGTCCAATATCTCTTATCCAATTTCTCTTGATAACATCCCTCTTTTATAATATAGATATCTCTTATCCAATTTCTCTTGATAACATCCCTCTTTTATAAAATAGATATCTCTTATCCAATTTCTCTTGTCCAATATCTCTTATTCAATTTCTCTTGATAACATCCATCTTTTATAATATAGATATCCAAATTCTCTCATCCAATTTCTCTTGATAACATTCCTCTTTTATATAATGTCCAAATTTCTCTTGTCCAAATACTCTTATCCAATATCTCTTTATAACATCCCTCTTTTATATAATAGATATCCAAATTCTCTTATCCAATTCCTTATGTCCAAATTCTCTTATCAAATTTCTCATGTCCAAATTCTCTTATCCAATTTCTCTTAAGAACATCGCTCTTTTATATAATAGTTATCCAAATTCTCTTATCCAATTTCTCATGTCCAAATTCTCTTATCCAATTTCTCTTGTCCAAATTCTCTTATCCAATTTCTCTTGAGAACATCCCTCTTTTATATAATAGATATCCAAATTCTCTTATCCAATTTCTCATGTCCAAATTCTCTTATCCAATTTCTCTTGATAACATCCCTCTTTTATATAATAGATTTCTCTTGATAACATCCCTCTTTTATAATATGGATATCTCTTGTCCAATTTCTCTTGTCCAATATCTCTTGTCCAATTTCTCTTGATAACATCCCTCTTTTATAATATAGATATCTCTTATCCAATATCTCTTGTCCAATATCTCTTGTCCAATTTCTCTTTATAACATCCCTCTTTTATAATATAGATATCTCTTATCCAATTTCTCTTGTCCAATATCTCTTGTCCAATTTCTATTGATAACATCTCTCTTTTATAATATAGATATCTCTTATCCAATTTCCCTTGTCCAATATCTCTTGTCCAATTTCTCTTGATAACATCCCTCTTTTATAATATAGATATCTCTTATCCAATTTCTCTTGTCCAATATCTCTTGTCCAATTTCTCTTGATAACATCCCTATTTTATAGAATAGATATCTCTTATCCAATATCTCTTGTCCAATATCTCTTGTCCAATTTCTCTTGAGAACATCCCTCTTTTATAATATAGATATCTCTTATCCAATTTCTCTTGTCCAATATCTCTTATCCAATATCTCTTGATAACATCCCTCTTTTATAATATAGATTTCTCTTGATAACATCCATCTTTTATAATATAGATTTCTCTTATCCAATTTCTCTTGTCCAATATCTCTTGTCCAATTTCTCTTGATAACATCCCTCTTTTATAATATAGATATCTCTTATCCAATATCTCTTGTCCAATATCTCTTGTCCAATTTCTCTTGATAGCATCCCTCTTTTATAATATAGATATCTCTTATCCAATTTCTCTTGTCCAATATCTCTTGTCCAATTTCTCTTGATAACATCCCTCTTTTATAATATAGATATCTCTTATCCAATTTTTCTTGTCCAATTTCTCTTGTCCAATTTCTCTTGATAACATCCCTCTTTTATAATATAGATATCTCTTATCCAATTTCTCTTGTCCAATTTCTCTTGATAACATCCCTCTTTTATAATATAGATATCTCTTATCCAATTTCTCTTGTCCAATATCTCTTGTCCAATTTCTCTTGATAACATCCCTCTTTTATAATATAGACTAGTCATAACCCGTGCCCATAGGGCACGGCGAAGGTCGTCTCCCGAGTGCGAAACCGAGGAGGACAGTCAGTGCACGGGTGAAATGGTGACATGATAATCATCTCCCAAATGCATTTTTATTCCTCCAATTAAGACATTTTTTTTCAAATGGGAGATCATTATTTTTGGCATTCAGAAAGGTAGCTTGTTATCTTTCCGATACAACCATATCAAAGAAAATCTAACCTTAGGGAATTGTGTTGCTATCTGTATGTTTCCGCCCAACGTTTACTGTAAACTACCATTAAAACAGGATTGGAAAGAAATTATATCTATTAACAGTGTGTCCTCTTAATTGAGCGATATCAATTAAGCGTGTGTTCTCTGGATAACATCCCTCTTTTATAATATAGATATCTCTTATCCAATTTCTCTTGTCCAATATCTCTTATCCAATTTCTATTGATAACATCCCTATTTTATAATATAGATATCTCTTATCCAATTTCTCTTGTCCAATATCTCTTATCCAATTTCTCTTGATAACATCCCTCTTTTATAATATAGATATCTCTTATCCAATTTCTCTTGTCCAATATCTCTTATCCAATATCTCTTGATAACATCTCTCTTTTATAATATAGATTTCTCTTGATAACATCCCTCTTTTATAATATAGATATCTCTTGTCCAATTTCTATTGTCCAATATCTCTTGTCCAATTTCTCTTGAGAACATCCCTCTTTTATAATATAGATATCTCTTATCCAATTTCTCTTGTCCAATATCTCTTGTCCAATTTCTCTTGATAACATCCCTCTTTTTTAATATAGATATCTCTTATCCAATTTCTCTTGTCCAATATCTCTTGTCCAATTTCTCTTGAGAACATCCCTCTTTTATAATATAGATATCTCTTATCCAATTTCTCTTGTCCAATATATCTTGTCCAATTTCTCTTGATAACATCCCTCTTTTATAATATAGATATCTTTTATCCAATTTCTCTTGGCCAATATCTCTTGTCCAATTTCTCTTGATAACATCCCTATTTTATAAAATAGATATCTCTTATCCAATATCTCTTGTCCAATTTCTCTTGTCCAATTTCTCTTGAGAACATCCCTCTTTTATAATATAGATATCTCTTATCCAATTTCTCTTGTCCAATATCTCTTATCCAATATATTTTGATAACATCCCTCTTTTATAATATAGATTTCTTTTGATAACATCCCTCTTTTATAATATAGATATCTCTTATCCAATTTCTCTTGTCCAATATCTCTTGTCCAATTTCTCTTGATAACATCCCTCTTTTATAATATAGATATCTCTTATCCAATTTCTCTTGGCCAATATCTCTTGTCCAATATCTCTTGATAACATCCCTCTTTTATAATATAGATATCTCTTATCCAATTTCTCTTGTCCAATATCTCTTGTCCAATTTCTCTTGATAACATCCCTCTTTTATAATATAGATATCTCTTATCCAATTTCTCTTGTCCAATATCTCTTGTCCAATTTCTCTTGATAACATCCCTCTTTTATAATATAGATATCACTTATCCAATTTCTCTTGTCCAATATCTCTTGTCCAATTTCTCTTGATAACATCCCTCTTTTATAATATAGATATCTCTTGATAACATCCCTCTTTTATAATATAGATATCTCTTGTCCAATATCTCTTGTCCAATATCTCTTGTCCAATTTCTCTTGATAACATTTCTCTTTTATAATATAGATATCTCTTATCCAATTTCTCTTGTCCAATATCTCTTGTCCAATTTCTCTTGATAACATCCTTCTTTTATAATATAGATATCTCTTATCCAATTTCTCTTGTCCAATATCTCTTGTCCAATTTCCCTTGATAAAATCCCTCTTTTATAATATAGATATCTCTTATCCAATTTCTCTTGTCCAATCTCTCTTGTCCAATTTCTCTTGATAACATCCCTCTTTTATAATATAGATATCTCTTATCCAATTTCTCTTGTCCAATTTCTCTTGTTCAATTTCTCTTGATAACATCCCTCTTTTATAATATAGATATCTCGTATCCAATTTCTCTTGTCCAATATCTCTTGTTCAATTTCTCTTGATAACATCCCTCTTTTATAATATAGATATCTCTTATCCAATTTCTCGTGTCCAATATCTCTTGTCCAATTTCTCTTTATAACATTCCTCTTTTATAATATAGATATCTCTTATCCAATTTCTCGTGTCCAATATCTCTTGTCCAATTTCTCTTGATAACATCCCTCTTTTATAATATAGATATCTCTTATCCAATTTCTCTTGTCCAATATCTCTTGTCCAATTTCTCTTGATAACATCCCTTTTTTATAATATAGACTAGTCATAACCCGTGCCCATAGGGCACGGCGAAGGTCGTCTCCCGAGTGCGAAACCGAGGAGGACAGTCAGTGTATGGGTTAAATGGTGACATGATAATCATCTCCCAAATGCATTTTTATTCCTCCAATTAAGACATTTTTTTTCAAATGGGAGATCATTATTTTTGGCATTCAGAAAGGTAGCTTGTTATCTTTCCTATACCACCATTTCAAAGAAAATCTAACCTTAGGGAATTGTGTTGTTATCTGTATGTTTCCGCCCAACGTTTACTGTAAACAACCATTAAAACAGGATTGGAAAGAAATTATATCAATTAACCGTGTGTCCTCTTAATTGAGCGATATCAATTAAGCGTGTGTTCTCTTGATAACATCCCTCTTTTATAATATAGATATCTCTTATCCAATTTCTCTTGTCCAATAACTCTTGTCCAATTTCTCTTGATAACATCCCTTTTTTTTAATATAGATATCTCTTATCCAATTTCTCTTGTCCAATATCTCTTGTCCAATTTCTCTTGATAACATCCCTCTTTTATAATATAGATATCTCTTGTCCAATATCTCTTGTCCAATTTCTCTTGATAACATCCATCTTTTATAATATATATATCTCTTATCCAATTTCTCTTGTCCAATATCTCTTGTCCAATTTCTCTTGATAACATCCCTCTTTTATAATATAGATATCTCTTATCCAATTTCTCTTGTCCAATATCTCTTGTCCAATTTCTCTTGATAACATCCCTCTTTTATAATATAGATATCTCTTATCCAATTTCTCTTGTCCAATTTCTCTTGTCCAATTTCTCTTGCTAACATCCCTCTTTTATAATATAGATATCTCTTATCCAATTTCTCTTGTCCAATATCTCTTGTCCAATTTCTCTTGATAACATCCCTCTTATATAATATAGATATCTCTTATCCAATTTCTCTTGTCCAATATCGCTTGTCCAATTTCTCTTGATAACATCCCTCTTTTATAATATAGATATCTCTTATCAATTTCTCTTGTCCAATATCGCTTGTCCAATTTCTCTTGATAATATCCATCTTTTATAATATAGATATCTCTTATCCAATTTCTCTTGTCCAATATCTCTTGTCCAATTTCTCTTGATAACATTTCTCTTTTATTATATATATATATATATATATATATATATATATATATATATATATATATATATATATATATATATATAATATGGAAAATTTTCAAATGAGAACATTTCGCACCGTGCGAAAATGTTTTTATCTTTTTTTGAAATTTTTTTTTCAAAAATTCTTTTTTCCACCCTCATTATATGTTGTTATACCCCCCTCAAAAAATAATGGTTGAGAAATAATGTCATTTGGCCTTCGATCAAGCCATTTCATCAAATTCGCACGTTTTGAGACCGTTAAATTTGTAACGGGTGGATGGGTGCTCTAATGCCCAACGGGTTCACCCATTATTTTCCCTGGGGTATATAATTGTATGGATTAAACATCAAAAAAAGAATTTTTGAAAAAAAAATTTCAAAAAAATAAAAAAAAAGTTTTCGCACGGCTTTCGCACGGGATTTTTCGCACCCGAAGATTGCCCTATATATATATATATATATATATATATATGGGTAAAGTGTTCCTAGGGTGACTCCTTAGATTAAATCTAAGGAGTCGCCCCCATTTTCTCTCATCTCCCACAATTATTTTTGAAATTTTTTTTCATAGCATTGTTGGTCACTTCATGGATGATCAACATACCAAAAATCAAGTCATTCCAATACTTTAAAAGCCCCCATCTATCCCTTGCAACTTCAACGGTCTGAAAACGTGCTGAAAAACACATAAAGTTGCAAGGGGTAGATGGGGGTTCTAAAAGTATTGGAATGACTTGGTTTTTGGTATGTTGATCATCCATGAGATGAACAACAATCCCAAGAAAAAAATGTCAAAAAAAATTGTGGGAGATGGGAGAAAATGGGGGCGACTCCTTAGATTTAATCTTGGGAGTCACCCTAGGAACACTTTACCATATATATATATACATATATATATATATATGGGAGTCACCCTAGGAACACTTTACCATATATATATATACATATATATATATATATATATATATATATATATATATATATATATTGAAGTCAACTTTGCATAAACCGATTTTCCAAAATGCCCTCCAATAGCTCTCCAACGTCTAGTTGGGAGAAAGTCAAACTTGACAATTGGGGCTTCACTGGTCGACCACAGTACACTCACTGGGTGACCAGTGGCCCGCTGGGTGATCAATGGACCAACATTGGTCGACTAATAATCAGGGCCAGAGAAACCTGAGAGTACTGGTCGACCACGGTTCTCCAACCAGGCGACCAGTTTTCTGATACATGTGATATGCATCAGAAAACATGAATGTTCTCTCTTTAAACATTTTAAATTATTTTCAAAGTATTTTTAAACATTAAAATATAATTTTCTAAGTGTGTAAAGCTTCAAATGGAAACCTTAAATAGATCCCAAAGACATAAAATAAAATTCATCAAAATTACCACTCTTTTTGGCTTTGATATAGTCGTGGATCTTCATCGCCATGTCTTTGAATCTTGCATGCTTAGTTGACGTACTAGAGCTTCATGCACACCTCCATCTTGACCAATTGCCCAACTTTTGAATATCTTCATGTCTATATGTGTGCTCCTCTAGTCTTGATGTGAATAGCTTTGGACTCATTCTTTTGTACTTACACACTCATAAATGTCATTAGCACACTTCATTTGTTTAATCATCATCAAAATCATATCAGGTGTGTCTCAATATCTAACATTTTCTTCCTTTTCAATGATGACAAACAAATGATATAAAATATACAAAAATATTAAATTTCAAGAAAATATACTTACTGAAAAACACCCTAGAGGAGGGATGAATAGGGTGTATGGCATAAATAAAAAATTATAATGCAGCGGAATAATGCAAAGCACACAAAACACAGATTTTAACACAAAGAAAATACTTTTAACGAAGTGGCTCCCCGCCTAGGCTCTTCGTCTCTGCTCCGATCCCAAATCCTTGAGAATTTCAACCCCTTTTATAACCAAACGGTAAACCTTGATCATGCTTCCGGGTGGTGATCAAACCGTACAACAATAACACCAAAAGTCTTACGCCCAATGATAGCTCCTGAATGAAGCTATTCAAAAAACAACTCACGCTAAAAATAATGAACACTGATTTAATCAGAGACTAAAATCAGAATAATATCATCGCATAGAGCATGAAGTTATGATCATCCTGGCACAAACGGTTCGTTAATCTGAGCTCGGTGGAGAAAGCTATGATCTTTTCAGCGTCGTCCGTAGAGCTCCTTCTTCCTGCGAATTTGATGATCTCCTTGAAGCTTGGAGGAGAGGAATTCAGCCAGTAATGAAGGAGATGATCTCTTAAGATTTTTTGGCTCTATGTGATTCAGTAGGATGCTTCTCCAAGGGAGGGGTCTTCTCTTTTTATAGAGGATAGGAAGTTCTCTTCGATTAGAACACTTGATCTTCAAATCTTCAATCAAATCTTTAATCAAATCTTTAATCAAAGCTTCATTAATTGGACAGATCTTTTTTATTTAGAAACTCTCCTTTAAATTGGTCTTTAAATTGGTCTTTAAATTGATTGGAAACTCCTCTTGATTGTCTGAAGTCAAACCTAGGCGTTTGATTGGTCAAACTGGTCAAACTAGGGTTCAATAGGGATTCTGCAACATGGCACGGCCGTGTGCCAATTTGGAACGGGTGTGTCGATTGAGTTCTGGCTTCGTCGTTAATTCTGTAATTGTGGCACGGCTATGTGCTAATTTGCACGACCATGGTAGCGGATCAATTTTTCTTTCACAATTTTCATACTTTATGACACGTCCGTGTAACTGTCTACACATTTGTGTGACTGTCTGTAGGAACTTTGCCAAGTTACTGTTTATTTATGCACGGTCGTGTCAGCTCTCGCACAGCTGTGTTGTCCATTTCTCAGTTTTTGCCTTTCTTTCGCAGAAGTGACATGAACGTGCAGAAGTCTCGCACGGACGTGTCAACCAGAATAGTCGAACTGTCTTCTGTATTTGCATTAGCATAGTCATGTAGGTGGAGCCACACAACCATGTAGCTTTTCCCCTTCATTTGCACTTCATCTTCTGACACGCATGGCATGTAACTGACATGCACGGCCGTGCAACCACTATTTTTACACATATCATTCCCGTTTGATCTCCGATTGACCTGAAACTTACAAGATAGATATATTACACCCATATGACTTGTTAGACATTATCAAAATAAATTTTTGGCCTTAGTTAGTGGGCTAACTTAGGCCAACAATCTCCTTCTTTTTTATGATGACAATCTAGCATAGAAAATTGAGTTAAATAGATATCGACCAAGTCATATAGTGCACAAGATAAAGAATGTAATACAATGCTTCCCATATGTATGTTCTCTCATTAAATATGTGACAAGCTCCCCTTTAATTCATGCATTATCTTAATTTTTTTTATCTCTCACCTTCTGACATCATGCAAAAAGCATTATCTCATGCTCCCGAGCTCCCCCTAGATTTATGCATCACTTTTCTATTTTTCTCTCCCCCTTTTGGCATCAATCAAAAAGGGCAAACATAATCATGAAGATATCATCAATCCCATTGAAATAATTTTAAGCATAAGGCATGAAATAAAATTAGCATATCGAAGAAACACGATATTAATAATGACATTATATTAATGTTTAATCCCCACTAACTCAAAGCATACACAACTTCATGGACAGAAATCATATGGTCATAGCTTAAATATAAAAAGATTATATTATCACATAACTTACTTGAATCATTGGTACATGCGTAGAGAAAAAAAATCATAACTCATAAATTATGTTAAACAACTTTTTCTATATTCATCTATTTGAAATAAACTATCAAGCATAATGTAGGGAGACAACCAACATAGGATACCATGAGGTTAAATTTCGGGTCCTTTGGAGTTGAGGTGTACTAAGTGGTTAGTTCATCTACCATATGTCACACACATTACTCAACCCCCCGAAATCCGGTTACCAGCCGTCGGTATCAAAATATTTTCATATATTCATTTTCTCTTTCTTTTTCCTTTTCTTTGGCAAATTTTTACCCATATTTATTTTTGTTTTTATTTTTCTTTTACACTGGGGTTGTCTCGCTACATTGACGCATGAAAGCATCGACATATTTGACTCCTACTACTAAATTATTCCAAAGAGAATCACATGTATATAATGTTGGATATTGGACTCCCCGGATTTGGTTGTGGATGATGAACAAACATAAATATATCGTGAACTAACTCTTTGTGATCGCAGTTATGGAGATCGTCGCCAAATTTATATGAACATCCAAAGCGACGTCTCGAGACTTCTCAAAGCACGTGATCGTTTGCCTAAAGCTTCGTTGAAGCTTTTGGACCATTTTAGAAGTCATGAAGATTCGGATCGAAGCTTTCGAAGACGGTTCGTCAAGTTTTATTTATAGTCTTTTAGCTTCGTTCCGTAGAATGTTAAGCCTTGAGTAGGTCTTACGTTTTAATCTTCATAACGCTCATATCTTAGAGCTAGGATCTTAGTAGAAGCCCATACGAACTTTCCCGAAGCATCGCGCTTCGATTCGCGACTTCTTGTGCATGTTAGTTGGTTCAAGAAGAAGAACCAACCGACTAGATGGTTATCTAGTCGGTCGGTAAAGCTTCTTGGACCGACTAGTTTGCCTTCTCAATTCTAAGCACTTTGCTGTTTACAGTTAGTAGGTCTACGTTAACTCACCGACCGACTAGTTGGTGAACTAGTCGTGTCACGCCCCGCTTCCCTAAAATGGAGGCGAGACGTGAGAAGGTCCGCACGGGTGTGGAGCTGTGAAGCTACACGGCCGATAAGCGTCAATAAAACAAGTGCAGGTCCATGTAACCACGAACAGAGCAAAGATAATAACACAAGAGAGAGACGGAAAAGAAATCTCAAAGTCTCAGAATTGTCCAAATATTAAAATTTAAGTTCAACATCCAGAAAAGCCACCAGGCTAAAAGAAAGAGTCTAAAGGCCCAGAACAAGGCCAACAAAGACAAACATAAACAGAGTATTGGTGCCACGCACCGACAACAAAACAGTCTAAACAACAACACAAACAGTCTCTACGACTGATCGCCCGTGTCCACGAAGTCCTCGTCAAACACAGGCTCGGGCTCGGCGTCTGCAAACACCTCGTCCTCAACAACGAACTCAGGCTCAGGATCTAACATGTGACACCCAAAAGAGTAAAGGGGCACATGTCAGCAAGTCTAAAAGACTTGGGCAAGGAAACTGAAAAGGAAGGTAAACTAACAACCTAGCAGTTATAGTATGCATGACGTGGCAGTTATGGTATGAGTGCACAAGTAAGACATGGTGAAACAATAAGTGCGAGAGAACAATTATTAGGGCATGTCAAGAGTAGCCAAGCTACTAACAATCTCAATCTTTTCACTAGTCACGTTTTCAAGTTGTTTGTAGATGTTTACACCTTACAGCTGAACTGTTGGACATTCACACTGATTGGCCGCTTAACACTACCCCAGAACCCAGAGTTTACGCCTTACAACTGAAGTTGCTGATCGGGCAGACTCCCAGTTGATTGGCCGCTTAACCCTTACCCCATCCCACACGTAAACAAGCCAGGGTCCCTGTACACGATGCTCAGTAAATGAGCCAGGGTTGCCCCGCACAAGAGCTTGTTTTTAGGTTCACAATTTGGCGTAGGGTTGTGCCCGCTAAAAGCAGGTGCCTAGCCTCAATCAATTCACTAGGTGTAGCGGAGCTACGCAATCACGGGTACATTTAAAGAATGCAATGACATGACAATTAATTCGCGTACCGTTAATTGAAATGAAACATGACATGGTAGTTATGCAACATGATAAATGACGGATCTAACTTCGTTGTCAAGCTAGATCCTGGAATTGCGCCTAGGTGAGTATCATTTCGTCGCCTAGTCTCTTTTACGCCTACAACAAGCAAATGGCCTAAGACATGGCCTAAAACCCTAAGTGGCAAGTTTCACTTGCCTAGCACCGAGGATGATGATCACGAAGGTTTGTCTCCCAAACGCTAATCTACGGGGAAAGTCGCTGTTAAGGAGAAACAACCATCAAACAACATCCATTTTTATTAGGGTTTCACAAAAATCACAAAACGGGTTATGAGAACATTAAAGGATCGATCACTACCGTAGGAAACGGAAGAACGATACCGAGCAAGCACGGCAACGGAAGAGCGATCCGAGAAACTAGGGCTCAGATCTGGAAATGGGGAGACATTCTGGAGTAATGAGATTTTGGGGGGTTTTCCGGCGGCCTAGAGGTGATGGCCGGCCTAAATGGAGAGGGAGAGGAGATCTTGAGGAAGGAGGAAGGCTAGGGGAAGATGGATGATGATTTGGGGAAGAAGGAGACTCAGGAGAAAATGAAAGAAGAAAGAAAAACGTTTGGGGGTTTAAATAGGCACAAGCCGGCGGCTGGGCAAACCCTAGGTTTACGACAGCGATTAGTCGGTCAAAGAAGAGTTGTTGACCGACTAGTTTAACAACTAGTCGGTCGGTCGACCAACTGTGACCGACTAAAACCAAACAGTAACTCAAGTTGTCGAAATGGTCAATGAATTAGTCGGTTAAAGAACAATGGCTGACCGACTAGTTTGCAACCTAGTCGATCGGTGGTTGTTCTTGGACCGACTAACAATAAACAGTATCTCAGGTAAAATTCATCAAAGGAACTAGTCGGTCTGAGAGCAAGTTCTGACCGACTAGTTTCACATCTAGTCGGTCGGTGGTTGTTCTGAGACCGACTAAGAGTAAGCAGTAACTTCTGTACATTTGATTCAATAAACTAGTCGGTTCCAGTAGAGTTCCTGACCGACTAGATCTCAATCTAGTCGGTTGGTCCCCCTTCTTGAACCAACTAACGTGCACGGAAAGTGCCGAATTGAAGCGTGAAGCTTTGGGAAGATTCCTACGGCTTCTAGGATCACTCTAACTCTAAAATATGAGCGATTTGAAGTTCGTCATGAGTGACTTACTCCAAGATCAACAATTCTAAGGAAGAAGCCAGAAAATCACGACGAAACGAGTTAAAACGAAAGCTACGGAGACGAAAACCACACATAAGGAGAAAATCCATCAAAACATATATATAATATAGATAATCCAGATACATGAAAAACCAGTCATTACATCCTCCCCAACTTAAGAAATATTCCGTCCTCGGAATTTCCCAACACTCACGTGTCCGGGAACAAAAGTGGGAAACGCTCTCGCATCTCATCCTTATTCTCCCAAGTAGACTCTCCTGGCGAGCCGTGTCGCCACATCACCCTCACAAGATTGACAACCTTGTTTCGGAGCGACTTCTGACACCTGTCCAAAATCAGCACTGGCTGCTGGTCATACGTCATATCAGGGCAAACGGTAATCTCCGAGAAATCCACAGCATGAGATGGATCGCTAATGTATCGACGAAGCTGCGACACATGGAAAACATTGTGAACTCCTTCCAAAGATGGCGGCAAGGCTAAGCGGTAGGCTACCTCGCCAACTCTCTCCAGAATGTCAAACGGTCCAATGTATCGCGGGCTCAACTTCCCTCGCATCCCAAAGCGAATCACACCACGATTCGGGGAAATCTTCAAGAACACATGGTCGCCTGGCTGAAACTCCAAAGGACGCCGTTTAGCATCCGCCCAATGCTTAAAACGGTCCTGAGTAATCCTCAACCTCTCCTGAATGTTTCTGACAACATCCACGGCCTCCACAATCATCTCAGGTCCCAACAGCTCCCGATCACCAACGTCATCCCAACTCAATGGCGATCGACATTTCCTCCCATACATCGCGGCAAAAGGCGCCATGCCAATACTCGCCTGGAAGCTGCTGTTGTAAGAGAACTCTACCAGATGTAGATTGTCCTCCCACGAACCCTTGAAATCCAACAGCACGCCCTCAGCATGTCCTCCAAGATCTAAATCGTCCTCTCGGACTGGCCATCTGTCTGCGGATGGTACGCCGTGCTGAAACTCAGACGCGTACCCAAACTCTTTTGCAAACTCTGCCAGAACTGAGATGTGAACCTCGTGTCTCTGTCCGACACGATACTCATGGGGACTCTGTGAAGTCGTACGATCTCCTACACGATTCATGTTACATCACTATCTAAACTAGAAAAAGGAAATAGAGACGGAGAGTAAAAGAATTTACCTCCATGTATCTCCTCGCTAGCGCCTCAGTGGACTGTCCTACTCAGAACGGAATAAAGTACACGGATTTGGTCAATCGATCTACAATCACCCAAATCGCGTCATTCTGCTTTGGACTCCGAGGTAGTCCAGTCACAAAGTCCATAATGATGTGTTGCCACTTCCACTCCGGAATCAGAAGCGGTTGTAGCAACCCGGCCATACGTTGATGCTCCGCCTTTACCTGCTGGCAAACCAAGCACTTGGCTACACTCCGAGCCACGCTCCTCTTCATACCATGCCACCAAAAATTCAGACGAAGATCCTTGTACATCTTGGTGCCACCAGGATGCACAGAATACGGCGAACTGTGTGCCTCCACCATCAACTCCTCTCTGATATCCCCAGCTGGCACACACAACCTGGCTCCAAACCTCAGCGAGCCATCCTCATGAATCAAAAAGTCAGTCCGCAGACCGGCTTCTACCTGCTCCCGAATCTTCACCAGCTTCAGATCTACAGCCTGGCCAGCCTTGATCCGATCCACGATCGTCGACTGAATCTGCATACACATCAACGAAGAAGCTTCTCCAGGAAGAACAATCTCCACACCAGACTTGCAAAAATCCTGCTGCAATCGCCACTGCGAAGTCAACGACATCACCGCTGGAAGCCTACTCAGCGCATCAGGAACCACATTCACCTTGCCAGGGTGAAACTGCAAATCAATCTCATAATCCGCCATGAGCTCCAACCATCGACGCTGTCACATGTTGAGCTCCTTCTGAGTAAAAATATACTTCAAGCTTTTGTGATCGGTGAAGATCTTCACTTTCTCACTCAGCAGGAAGTGCCTCCAAATCTTGAGCGCAAACACAACGGTAGCCAACTCCAAATCATGCATCGGGTAATTCTTCTCATGAGTCTTGAGCTGACGTGAAGCATACACCACAATAAGCACGTGCTGATGCAACACACAACCAAGACCCTTGCCAGAAGCATCGCAAAAGATCTCAAATCCTCCGCTGCGATCAGGCACAACAAGGATAGGGGCAGTCGTCAAACTCTCCCTCAGAACGCCAAAAGCATTCTCACAATCACCCGACAAAACAAAAGGTACATCCTTCCGCGTCAATCTGGTCATCGGCTCAGCAATACGAGAAAAGTCCTTAATGAAACGCCGATAGTAACCAGCAAGTCCAAGGAAACTCCGGATCTCAGATGCTGACCGCAGAACAGGCCACTCCCTGATGGCCCTGATCTTCTCGGGATCCACTGAAATACCATCTCCAGTCACCACATGCCCGAGAAAAGCAACTCTGTCCAGCCAAAACTCGCACTTAGAAAACTTAGCATACAAACGATGCTTCCTCAAAATCTCCAACACTGTCCTCAAGTGCGAGGCATGCTCCTCCTCCGACTTAGAATAGATCAGAATATCGTCAATAAAGATAACGACAAACTTATCTAAAAAGTCGTAGAAAATCAGGTTCATCAGATTCATGAAAACTACGGGTGCATTGGTTACACCGAAAGGCATAACCACAAACTCGTAGTGTCCATACTTCGTCCTGAACGCTGTCTTCGGAACATCTTCCTTCTTCACCTTCAACTGATGATAACCACTCCTCAGATCCAACTTCGAAAACACCCTCGAACCTCCAAGCTGATCAAAAATATCATTGATGCGAGGCAACGGGTATTTATTCTTCACGGTCACCGCATTCAGCTCCCGATAGTCCACGCACATGCGACACGAACCATCCTTCTTCTTTACCAGCAGCACCGGTGCTCCCCACGGAGACACACTAGGATTGACATAACCCTTCTATAAAAGCTCATCCAGCTGCTTCCGCAATTCCTCCAACTCAGCGGGTGCCATACGATATGGCGACTTCGAAATCGGCTGCGCTCCCGGAACAAGATCAATAGAAAATTCCAGAGCTCGATCGGGTGGCAATCCATACATCTCCTCGGGGAAGACGTCGTCGAATTCACGCACAACAGCCGGCCTCTCCAGCTCCATCTGCAAAGCCACAATCTCCACTGGTCTGGCCCGAAATCTGACAGGGCCAAGCAAACTGCTACCTCGACTGAACTCGAATACTGGATGTCCGGGAATCTCGAACACCACCTTCTTCCTCCGACAATCGATCGTAGCATAGAAGCTCGCAAGTCAATCCATCCCAAGGACCGCATCATAGTTGATGATGTCGTGGACAATGAAATCAGCGTAAAGCTCATGTCCACAGACCACCAACGGGCAAGAATTGCAACCACGATGCATCGAGACCACGCCATTCTCTGTAACGATATTCCAACTCTTGGAAAGAGGGGACGTCGACAAGGAATGCCTCTCCACGAAGCTCCGAGAAATAATGCACATCAACGCACCAGAGTCAAAGAGGACTCGTGCAGGAAATGTGCACACCAAAATCACACTTACAAACAGTCTAACAATCAAGCCCTAGTCTAGCAACCATTCATGTGCAAGCAACCAAACATAATCTATCAATCAAAACCAATCAAGAAAGGAACAGCTAGATTGAGGATTACCTGCGATAACCTCATCCACTGCCTCGCTCTCCACAGCGGTCATCAGAAAAGCCTGCCTCCTCGGCGGAAAAGCCTGCTGAAAGGCCTGCCTTTGAGGGACAAGAGCTGCTCCACGTCCAGCAGGAACAGGCGCTCTCTGCTGCAATGGCTGTGCTGCAACAGGTGCCCTCCACAGCTGATTCGCAGTCCGACAATCCTTCGCGACATGAGAAGCATCACCACAAACCAAACACTGGCCCAGAAATTTCCTACACTGATCATTGATGTGGCCAGTCTTGCCGCAGAAATGGCAAGTCTTCTGATTAGGCCCTCTTGTCCTCTTGAACTGCACCGGATGATTAGGCTTGAAACCAGGCCTAACTACCGCCCTGGCCTGCTCCATAGGCCTCTTCCCAGCACCAGAAACATGTCCTCTCCTCAGGCTCAGGTTCAGCTCCTGCCTCCTCGCAGCTACCAGAACCTTCTGATAAGAGTCCAGATCAGAGGAAGACACGAAACTCTAAAGCTCCAAAGCAAGTCCCTGCAGGAACCTCTGAGCCCTCTCATCAGAATCCTGCACCATCTTCGGTGCGAACCGACTCAGCCTAGTGAACTCTTGGTGGTACTGGTCCACCGTCAAGCTCCCTTGCTTCAGCTCAATAAAGCGCTGCAGCATCTCCTTCCTGGCAGCCTTCAGAAAGAACTCCTCATCAAACCTGGACTTAAAGGTAGCCCAAGCTATCGGTTCCACCAGCATCTTCTCTTCCGTATCCCACCAATTCCGAGCATTATCCTTGAGCTGCCTCTTCGCCAAATCAGCCCATCCAGCCGGGCTGATCTTCGCCATCTTCAAATTATCCTCTATGTTCCGAATCCACTCATCGGCAGCTAGATGACCCTCAGACCCATCAAAATAAGCGGGACCCAGCTCCCGAAATTGCTTCGCTCCCGGCTCGGAGCGAGGGGCATCCGGAAGTGCCCGAGCAGCTCGAGCAAGTGGAGCATTCTGGACTTGCAGGAGCACGCCCTGCTGCACCTGTATCATCTGAAGCATCATCCGCATCATCTCCCCATTGGTGGGCTCCCGCTCAGGCTCCTCGTCATGAGGGGGCGCACTACCACCACCACGGGTAAATCGCCTTCCTGCCATCTAATGACGCAGAAAACGAAACAATTAGACTCATAGCTTAGGACTCGGAGGTCAAACTTAGTTTATTGGACATTATAATATTATTATCGTTATCCCGATAATCGCAGTTACAGAAAGTGACCTGCATGGGCCACCAACAAAACATGTCACGTCCCGCTTCCCTAAAATGGAGGCGAGACGTGAGAAGGTCCGTACGGGTGTGGAGCTGTGAAGCTACACGCCCGATAAGCGTCAATAAAACAAGTGCACGTCCCTTTAACCACGAATTGAGCAAAGATAATAACACAAGAGAGAGACGGAAAAGAAATCTCAAAGTCTCAGAATTGTCCAAATATTAAAATTTAAGTTCAACATCCAGAGAAGCCACCAGGCTAAAAGAAAGAGTCTAAAGGCCCGGAACAAGGCCAACAAAGACAAACATAAACAGAGTATTGGTGCCACGCACCGACAACAAAACAGTCTAAACAACAACATAAACAGTCTCTACGACTGATCGCCCGTGTCCACGAAGTCCTCGTCAAACATAGGCTCAGGCTCGGTGTCTGCAAACACCTCGTCCTCAACAACGAACTCAGGCTCGGGATCTAACATGTGACACCTAAATGAGTAAAGGGGCACATGTCAGCAAGTCTAAAAGACTTGGGCAAGGAAACTGAAAAGGAAGGTAAACTAACAACCTAGCAGTTATAGTATGCATGACGTGGCAGTTATGGTATGAGTGCACAAGTAAGACATGGTGAAACAATAAGTGCGAGAGAACAATTATCAGGGCTTGTCAAGAGTAGCCAAGCTACTAATAATCTCAATCTTTTCACTAGTCACGTTTTCAAGTTGTTTGTAGATGTTTACGCCTTACAGCTGAACTGTTGGACATTCACACTGATTGGCCGCTTAACACTACCACAGAACCCAGAGTTTACGCCTTACAACTGAAGTTGCTGATCGGGCAGACTCCCAGTTGATTGGCCGCTTAACCCTTACCCCATCCCACACGTAAACAAGCCAGGGTCCCTGTACACGATGCTCAGTAAATGAGCCAGGGTTGCCCCGCACAAGAGCTTGTTTTTAGGTTCACAATTTGGCGTCGGGTTGTGCCCGCTAAAAGCAGGTGCCTAGCCTCAATCAATTCACTAGGTGTAGCGGAGCTACGCAATCACGGGAACATTTAAAGAACGCAATGACATGACAATTAATTCGCGTACCGTTAATTGAAATGAAACATGACATGGTAGTTATGCTACATGATAAATGACGGATCTAACTTCGTTGTCAAGCTAGATCCTGGAATTGCGCCTAGGCGAGTATCATTTCGTCATCTATTCTCTTTTACGCCTACAACAAGAAAATGGCCTAAGACATGGCCTAAAACCCTAAGTGGCAAGTTTCACTTGCCTAGCACCGAGGATGACGATCACGAAGGTTCGTCTCACAAACGCTAATCTACGGGGAAAGTCGCTGTTAATGAGAAACAACCATCAAACAACATCCATTTTTATTATGGTTTCACAAAAATCACAAAACTGGTTATGAGAACATTAAAGGATCGATCACTACCGTAGGAAACGGAAGAACGATACCGAGCAAGCACGGCAACGGAAGAGCGATCCGGGAAACTAGGGCTCAGATCTGGAAATGGGGAGACTTTCTGGAGTAATGAGATTTTGGGGGGTTTTTTGGGGGTTTTTCGGCGGCCTAGAGGTGATGGCCGGCCTAAATGGAGACGGAGAGGAGCTCTTGAGGAAGGAGGAAGGCTAGGGGAAGATGGATGATGATTTGGGGAAGAAGGAGGCTCAGGAGAAAATGAAAGAAGAAAGAAAAATGTTTGGGGGGTTTAAATAGGCACAAGCCGGCGGCTGGGCAAACCCTAGGTTTACGACAGTGATTAGTCGGTCAAAGAAGAGTTGTTGACCGACTAGTTCAACAACTAGTCGGTCGATTGACCAACTGTGACCGACTAAAACCAAACAGTAACTCAGGTTGTCGAAATGGTCAATGAATTAGTCGGTTAAAGAAGAATGGCTGACCGACTAGTTTACAACCTAGTCGGTCGGTGGTTGTTCTTGGACCGACTAACGATAAACAGTATCTCAGGTAAAATTCTTCAAAGGAACTAGTCGGTCTGAGAGCAAGTTCTGACCGACTAGTTTCACATCTAGTCGGTCGGTGGTTGTTCTTAGACCGACTAAGAGTAAACAATAACTTATGTACATTTGATTGAATAAACTAGTCGGTTCCAGTAGAGTTCCTGACCGACTAGATCTCAATCTAGTCGGTTGGTCCCCCTTCTTGAACCAACTAACGTGCACGGAAAGTGCCGAATTGAAGCGCGAAGCTTTGGGAAGATTCCTACGGCTTCTAGGATCACTCTAACTCTAAATATGAGCGATTTGAAGTTTGTCATTAGTGACTTACTCCAAGATCAACAATTCTAAGGAAGAAGCTAGAAAATCACGACGAAACGAGTGAAAACGAAAGGTACGGAGACGAAAACCACACATAAGGAGAAAATCCATCAAAACATATATATAATATAGATAATCCAGATACATGAAAAACCAGTTGTTACAAGTCGATCAGTGATCCTTCTTAGACCAACTAGTTGGGCTTTCCTTGTAGATGCCAAGTTATTGTTTATCGTTAGTCGGTCTATGTACATTTGGCGATCGATTAGTTGATGAACTAGTCGGTCAACATTTGTTCTTGGACCGACTAATTCAATTTGTACTCAGACTATTTGTTTTATCTCTTAGTCGGTCTATGAACACTCACCGACCGACTAGTTGTGAAACTAGTCGGTTGGCAAATCTTCTTGGACCGACTAGTTCCTTAAGTCTGAAACTTCTTCTATTCAATGTTCACCTCTTAGTCGGTTCATGCTGTTTGACCGACCGACTAGTTGATGAACTAGTCGGTCAGTGGTTGTTCTTTGACCGACTAGTTTGGTTCATAATAGAGCCGTTGGAACTTTTATTGAAACGTTTTTCTCTCTCTTTCCTCTAACCTATAAATACTTGGAGTGCTACATTCATTGCACTCAAGGCTGATATTAAGAGAAGTTTAGAGATCAAAAGAGAAGGATTCAATCTCATTCAAAGCTCATTCATTTCCTTTCAAGAATCTCTCCCTCACTCTTATTTCAAAAGAGAGATTCATTGATTATGAGCCTTCCAAGCCAAGTGCTTGATTCTAGGTCACCAACATTCACCTAGGACTCCATTGCTGGTCATCTACTTGGAGCTAGGGTTTGGTGCCTCTTCATCTTCCCCAAAATCCGTTTTGCCCTAAATCGTAAGTTATACTCAAGGCATAGGATTTTGTCGGTAAGAATTTCTATTTCATTTTACTTTGAATATTGCAAGTTGTACTCTCGGTTGTGAGAGTTTGTTTGTGATCCCGGGTTGTGGGAGTCACAATTTATTTTGTGTATGATTTGACTTTGTGAAGGTTTTTCACAAGTATTTCATAGTGCAAATCTTGAGTTAGGGTTTCTAACTCAAGTATCCGGAGGGGATCCGTGTGGTTGGGACGTAGGATCACCGGGAACAAGTCGGGGAGACTTGGGTGGATCTGAACCCGTTAAATTGCTTGTTTGCGTTTGCTAATTCTTTGTTGTCATATTTACATTTCTGCATTTTCGCATTAATTGGTAGAGTTTGCAAGATAATTAGGAATTATCCTCTTAATTATTTTAAAGTACTATTCACACACACCCCTCTAGTACTTGTGCAGTAGCTTAGGAGGGCATTACATTTGGTATCAGAGCCAAGTTTATAGCTATGTCTGCCAACGATAACAAGACCGTTCGTCCACCTTCAGATTACAGCACCTTCAGGAACCGTGAAGGAGCGCTTCGGTGATGGAAGGATACTCCTCGAGGAGGCCTCCCTTCTTCAACGGTACCAACTACGGGTACTGGAAATGCCGGATGGAAACTTTTCTCCGGAGTGCTTCACTATGGAGGGCTACGATGAAGGAGTATGTCGAGCCCGCCGAAGAAGATTTCGTGAAGTGGACTACCGCGGAGGTCGCCGCGGAGGTAAGCAATGCCAAGGCAATGAACGCCTTGCAATGCGCTTTGGAGCCCGAGGATTTCAATAAGATATACACATGTAAGAGTGCATATCAAATATGGAACTCCCTTCTCATATTGCATGAAGGAACGAGTAGGGTAAGAGACTCTAAACTCGTTGTAATTAATAAAGATTACGAGTTATTTCATATGCTACAGGGTGAGAAGATGAAGGAGTATTATGCTCGCTTCGTCGACATCACAAACGAGTTGGAGGCTCTCGGTAAAACCTAGACCCAAAAGGAGAAAGTCTCGAAGATCATCGATGGACTTCCTTCTTGTTGGGAGAAACGTACCTTCGCCATCGAGGAAGGTAATGATATGAAAACTTATACCGTTGTTCAACTAATGGGTACCTTGATGTCATATGAGGTACGCAAAGATAGCAAGATGAAGTTGTAGGACAAGATGAAGTCCTACTTGAAGCAAGACGAGCCAAAGAAGAAGGCTATTGCTTTCAAGGCCGCTCCATCAACATCTACATCGACCGATGATGAAGAATCGAAAGAAGAGTTGGACTTGGAGCCCATGGCCCTCATGGCAAAGAAGTTCAACCGGTTCTTCTGGAAAGGTAACTTCAAGAACAAATCTAAATTTAGTTCTTCTAACGCCCCCTCTCCTTTGTGTTTCAAATGCAACAAGCCAGGACACATGAAAGCAGAGTGTCCTCACAACAAACACAAGGAGAAGTGGAAGGTGCCAAAGTTCGACAAGTCCAAGAAGTACAAGAAAGGGTACAAAAAGGGGCTTGTCGGGACATTCACTGACTCTGAGGATTCCTCAAGCGGAGAGTCGGACGATGAGCAAGTGGAGCAAGCACACACGTGCTTCATGGCTAGAGAGGAGCAAGATAAATATTCCTCCTCCGATGATAGTGAAAATGAAGGCGATGAGGTAACAATGGATGACCTTAGAAATGCTAATGAGCAATTATGGTCTAAATACACTAAATTAGTATATAGATATACTAAAGTAAAAGATGATTTAGCTAGCATCCAAACCTCGCCTAAAACTATCATCATCAACAACGACACCGTTGTTGAAGAGTTGAAAAATGAGATTGTAAATCTCAAGTCTCAACTTGAACATGTTAGCATTGAGGATCCGGAGGAACACAAGATAGCGGATTTGACTTCTCAAAACTCGACTTTCAGTATTGAGAATGAAAATCTCAAATCTCGTGTTTATGTGCTCACATCGCAAGTATCCACTTTGGATTCTTCGATGCACTCTCTCACCGAGAAATATAAGTGCACATTAGGCCGAATTAATAAATTCAATAAGGGTAAGGACCATTTGGATAACATCCTAAATGACTTACTTCCGGCCAATCACCACATTGGCTTGGGGTATAAGATGGGAAGTTCATCCAAATCGGCCACTACCTTTGTTAGGCCAACTTCCAGTGACTCAACGAGTGGTAGCAAACACTCTATTGGTAGTTCATCTATCAATGGTGCTTCCACCTCGTACACACCCTCTTTTGGAAAGAAACCCACTTTGGGTGGACCTCCAAAGAAGGGTCATGCCTACATGTACATAAATACCATGCCACGTAGGAACACACGTCCTACTCCACTGGCTCACACATATGATGATTTTTATGCTACACGTTCACGGGCACGTGCACACCATGTGAGACAACCTCATGCATGTGTTCCTCCACATGCATGTGTACGCCCACATCATCGTATGAATAAATATCATCATGCACCATTCCATCATGTTCCTTATGTCTATCCACGTCATACATCACGTAGAAATCAACAACGTATGCATGCTCCCAATAGGATGAGGGCTCCCAAAATCTTCACAATTTGGAGCCCAAAGGACACAAACATGAATGAAAAACAAGTTTACATGAATTCTTTTTTCATGAATGTTGTGCATAGTGATAATTATGTGGGGAAGTCTAAGTCCAATTGGACTTGGCTTCCAAAGGTCTAATCTTTTGGACCCAATGACCTTGGGTACCATGATACGATATTTTCTATCTTTAGGTACTCAAGAGAAAGAAACGGAGCAACAAATCAAAATTTAGCTCCAAGAATAATTGGATACTCGATAACGGGTGTTCAAAACACATGACGGGTGACGCTCAATTGCTCTCCGGAGTGGTGCCCATTGCAAATGGAAACCGGGTAGTCTTTGGAGGCAACGAGAGCGGAACCATCATAGGTGTTGGTAAAGTGGGTAATCCTTCTAAACCCCTAATAAGTGATGTTTATCTTGTTAAAGGATTAAACCACAATCTTATTTCAATAAGCCAACTATGTGACAAAGGTTACAAAGTTAGCTTTGCCAAAGGAATGTGCCATATTTTGAATAAAAATACAAATGATGTATTGTTTTCCGGCACACGCCATAAGGATATATACTCCTAGATCTTCCAAGATCACATGAACAATGTCTCATTGCCAACACAAGTGAACAACACTTATGGCATCGACGTTTTGGTCATGTGAACTTTGGAACACTATTTAAACTTTCCAAGTTAAATTCTATTAGAGTCTTCCCTAAGCTTGTCTTTCAAAAGAAAAGCTTTTGTGACTCGTGTCAACGAGGCAAGCTTCCAAAATCGTCTTTTAAACCTAAGAAAAGCATTTCATCTAAGCGGCCTCTAGAGCTATTACATCTAGATTTATTTGGGCCAACTAGAGTTGCTTCATTAGTGAATGCATGATATGGACTTGTCATCGTTGATGACTTTTCTAGGTTTACTTGGGTATTTTCCTTAATTAATAAAAATGATGCTTTTGAAAACTTCACAATTTTTGTTAAGAAAGTACAAAAACTCATTGAAACCACCATTGTCACTATTCGTAGTGATCATGGAGGGGAATTTGAGAATGAGTCTTTCTCAACTTTTTGTGATGAAGTTGGTATTACACACACATTTTCATTCCCTCGCGCACCTCCTCAAAATGGTGTTGTTGAGAGAAAGAATAGGACGCTAGTGGAATGTGCTCGCACTATGCTTGATGATAGCCAACTTGGCCATCAATTTTGGGCGGAAGCGGTACATACCGCTTGCAATGTGTTTAATAGGATACTTTTAAGGCCCTGCACTAAACAAACTTGTTATGAATTGTTGTTTGGTAGATTGCCTCCAGTTAAACATTTTCGTGTTTTCGGTGCAAAATGTTTTATTAAAAACACGTATGGTAGTTTGGACAAATTTGATCCAAGATCCGATGAGGGGATTTTTGTTGGATATTCCTCACGTAGCAAAGCCTACCGGATATACAACAAACGAACCTCAACGATCGAGGAATCTCTTCATGTTTCTTTTAATGAAGGTTTTGTCCCGACTAGAATTACTAATGATGATGAATCCATGGATGTCTTATGTGATTCAATTGGTAATTCTAATTCTATTGATTCTATTGATACTAACCCGACTAATGAAGTTTTTGAGAATGTTCCTAGTGATCAGGGAATTCCCAAACGGCTTCATACCGTTCGTGACCATCCTCATGAGCAAGTCATTGTAATATCCTTGATAGTGTCAAGACGAGATCGTAAGTCAACTACTTCGCTCATTGTGCCTTTGCCTCCTCGATTGAGCCAAAGAATATTAATGAAGCGTGCGAAGATAGCGCTTGGATCCTTGCCATGGAAGAGGAGCTCATTCAATTCGAGAGGAATGAGGTTTGGGAGCTTGTTGTAATGCCCTGCTAAGCTACTGCACAAGTACTAGAGGGGGGTGAATAGTACTTTAAAATAATTAAGAAGATAATTCCTAATTATCTTGCAAACTCTACCAATTAATGCGGAAATGCGGAAATGTAAATATCGACAACAAAGAAAACAATCGCAAACAAGCAAATTAACGGATTCGGATCCACCCAAGTCTCCCCGACTTGTTCCCGGTGATCTTACGTCCCAACCACCCGGATCCCCTCCGGATACTTGAGTTAGAAACCCTAACTCAAGATTTGCACTATGAAATTCTTTTAGAAAACCTCTACAAGATCAAATCATACACAAATGTAAATGTGACTCCCACAACCCGGGATCACAAACAAACTCTCACAACCGAGAGTACAACTTGCAATATTCAAAGTAAATTGAAATAGAAATTCTTACCGACAAAATCCTATGCCTTGAGTATAACTTACGATTTAGGGCAAAACAGATTTTGGGGAAGATGAAGAGGCACCAAACCCTAGCTCCAAGTAGATGACAAGCAATGGAGTCCTAGGTGGATGTTGGTGACCTAGAATCAAGCACTTGGCTTGGAAGGCTCACAATCAATGAATCTCTCTTTTGAAAATAAGAGTGAGGGAGAGATTCAAGATTGGAAATGAATGAGCTTTGAATGAGATTGAATGCTTTCTCTTTGATCTCTAAACTTCTCTTAATATCAGCTTTTTTGTGCAATGAATGCAGCACACCAAGTATTTATATATTAGAGGAAAGAGAGAGAGAAAAACACTTCAATAAAAGCTCCAACGGCTCTATTCTGAACCAAACTAGTCGGTCAAAGAACAACCACTGACCGACTAGTTCATCAACTAGTTGGTCGGTCAAACAGCATGAACCGACTAAGAGGTGAATAGTGAATAGATGAAAGTTCATACTTAAAGAACTAGTCGGTCCAAGAAGACTTGCCAACCGACTAGTTTCACAACTAGTCGGTCGGTGAGTGAACTTAGACCGACTAAGAGATAAAACAAATAGTCTGAGAACAAATTGATTTAGTCGGTCCAAGAACAAATGTTGACCGACTAGTTCATCAACTAGTCGATCACCAAATGAACATAGACCGACTAACGATAAACAGTAACTTGGCATGTACAAGAAAAGCTCAACTAGTCGGTCTAAGAAGCATCACTGACCGACTAGTTCACTAACTAGTCGGTCGGTGAGTCAACATAGACCGACTAACTGTAAACAGTAAAGAGCTTAAAATTGAGAAGGCAAACTAGTCGGTCCAAGAAGCATTGCCGACCGACTAGATCACCATCTAGTCGGTTGGTTCTTCTTCTTGAACCAACTAACATGCACAAGAAGTCGCGAAACGAAGCGCGATGATTCGGGAAAGTTTGTATGGACTTCTACTAAGATCCTAGCTCTAAGATAGGAGCGTTATGAAGATTAAAACGTAAGACCTACTCAAGGCTTAACATTCTACGGAACGAAGCTAAAAGACATATAAATAAAACTTGACGAACCGTCTTCGAAAGCTTCGATCCGAATCTTTATGAATTCTAAAATGGTCCATAAGCTTCAACGAAGCTTTAGGCATACGATCACGCGCTTTGAGAAGTCTCGAGACGTCGCTTTGGATGTTCATATGAATTTGGCGACGATCTCCATAACTGCGCTTACGAAGAGTTAGTTCACGATATATTTATGTTTGTTCATCATCCAAAACCAAATCCGGGGAGTCCAATATCCAACACTTGTTCCATTGCCATCGAAGAACCACACCGTCATAGGGACAAAGTGGATCTTCAAGAACAAGACCGACGAAAACCAAATCGTCGTCCGGAACAAAGCTCGGTTAGTATCTCAAGGCTATCGACAAGAGGAAGGTATTGATTTCGAAGAATCCTTTTCTCTGGTAGCTAGATTAGAATCTATTATATTATTGTTATCTTTTACATGCCATAAAGATTTTAAACTCTTTCAAATGGATGTTAAAAGTGCGTTTTTAAACGGAGATGTTGTTGAGGAAGTTTATGTTTCTCAACCTCCGGGTTTTATAAATGAAAAATTTTCAAATCATGTTTTTAAACTTAAGAAAGCTCTTTACGGTTTGAGACAAGCTCCTCGAGCTTGGTATGACCGTCTAAAGAATTTTCTTTTGGATTTAGGTTTTAAAATGGGAGAAGTTGATTCCACATTATTTGTTAAGTATTCGAATAATGATATAATCTTAGTCCAAATTTATGTTGATGATATCATTTTCGGTGCTACTAACTTTGCTCTTTACGAAGAGTTTTCTAATGTGATGAAGGATCAATTTGAGATGAGCCACATGGGTGAGCTCAAATATTTCTTAGGTCTCCAAATTTGCCAAATGAACGATGAAATCTTCATCCACCAAACGAAGTACACGGTGGAGTTGCTAAAGCGATTTGGAATGGAGAATGCCTCAGGGAAGACGACTCCAATGAGCACGACTACGCACTTGATAAAGATACGGACGGAAAAGATGTAGACATTCGTCTATATCGAGGTATGATAGGTAGTTTATTATATCTTACCGCAAGTATGCCCGATATTATGTTTGCCGTATGTGTATGTGCTCGTTATCAGTCTCAACCTTAGGAATCTCACTTAGTAGCGGTAAAACGTATTTTCCGTTATTTAAGTTACACACTTCATTTTGGATTACTTTATCCAAAATCTAGCACATGTGAGTTAATCTCATATAGTGACGCAGATTATGCGGGATGCAAATCCGACAGGAAAAGTACTAGTGGCACTTGCCATTTTATAGGAAATTCTCTTGTCTCTTGGTTTTTCAAGAAGCAGAATTCCGTATCACTTTCAACCACCGAGGCGGAATAAATTACCGCCGGTGCCACGTGTGCTCAGGTTCTTTGGATGAGACACACTCTTAAAGACTTTGGTATAAACTGTGATACTTGTCCTATCATGGTGGACAACCAAAGTGCAATATGTCTCTCTAAGAATCCTGTACACCATTCTCGTTCGAAACACATAGATGTCCGTCACCATTTCTTAGATGATCATGTTGCTAAAAAGGACATCATATTAGTGTACGTTGAAACCCAGAAGCAAATCGCCGATATTTTCACGAAACCCCTAAAGGAAGACTCCTTTGTGCGGTTGCGTCGAGAATTGGGGATTATGGGTGAATCCGAGATTTAGGATTCATTTTTATTCAATAATCTTGCATGCTATTCAATTTCATTATATTTGCACATGCTAGATTTATTGGAATTTTTTCGGAATTTTCGCTCGATTTGTTCATAAACATCAAATTTCAGATTTTCGATGTTTAATGGGGTAGTATAATGATTAGTGAGAGTATTTCGATGTTTCGTCCCAGTACGATTAGGATAGTACTCAAAACTTCGAATTTTAAAATTTTTGAACTCTGTTAGTCGGTTCATGTTCATTGACCGACCAACTAGATCATCATCTAGTCGGTCAGTGAATGAACTAAGACCGACTAACTCAAGCCCTAAATTTGGCTGCAGTTACTGTTTGCAACTAGTCGGTTCAAGATCATTGACCGACCGACTAGATCATCATCTAGTCGGTCAGTGCTTGAACTGTGACCGACTAATTGCATCGGGGACAGTTGCGTCTTTTCGACTTCCGATCGACTTATACTCCATCTAGCCGACTTATTTTCATTCTAGGCGGTTCATACTCTCCTCTCAGCCAAAAACCCCCGAGCCCGTTCGACTTCCCCCTCTCCCTCCGTCGATTTTCGACCAAACTCCGGCCGCTCTTCCGTCGATCTCTCCTCCCTAGGTATCTCCCCCCTCTCTCGGCTACTAGGGTTTCCATCTAGGTCCTCTCTTCAATCGATTTCAGCACTTAGGGTTAGGGTCTCTTCTAGAGTTTTGGCCTAGGGTTTATCTAGGGTTTAGATCTCGATTTCTTGTGTTGATTTATGTGTTTCATGTCGTGCTTATGGCACGAACACGTATCCCGATCGATCCCTCGAGCCCGTCCCCTATGACTGTAGAGTCACCTCCTAGGGAACCCTTGCAACCTAAACGTCGATCGAAATCAACCCATCCTTCGTCGTCGTCGCCTCCTCTTAAGCGAAAGAGGACGGCGATAGCGAAACCCCGATCTCAACGCAGGCCTAGGAAGCAACCCGTTTCTCCAGCTTCATTCCGTGCACCCACTCCTCCATCCGATTCTGACACAGAATACATCCCGAAAACCGAGCACGCCGCTCGGGATCCGACTCCTCAACCCCGTCCTAGTACACGTCAGCCTAAGGGAAAGGCTCCGATGCCAGTTGGCGGTGTCGATATCTCGCTATGTCGCGATAACCCTTTGTGTCTCGCGGTGTACAACCGTATCGAACACTGCCCGTTGCTGTTGGAGCATTTCGTATAGTTTTAAGACTTCGCAGGCCTTGTTGATCTTCTGTCGTCTTTCGGTCTTATCGATTATCTTCGGTATGACCCTAAGGCAAATCCACACCCATACCCTCGCCTAGTCAAGCTATTTTACGCGAACCGTGTCCGAGGTCAGTACGACGAGACCCACTCCATTGAGACAACTGTCTTGGGGACACTGATTGTCCTCACGGCAGAAATCTTAGGGGAGTTGATTGGTTGCCCGTCATCTGGCCTCCTCCCATCCGATATCTCCGTCGATGACATCTCTTCCCTTGACCAGGTCATGCTTTCAGAGATTTTCCACGTGATCCCTCCCGCCATGATTGGCGTCCCATCCAAGTCCTTCAAGCTAAATGGCTGGGCCCTAAACCTGATCTTGAAGTCGTGCCTCCTTCCGAAGTACGGCTCATCCTCCTTGCCATCCCAGCCTTTCCTGAAACTCATTTACGCCATCTTCATGGGGAGTGAGATTAATTGGGCTCGGATCATTCTCGATAAGATGGATTCTTTCGAGTGTATCCGAAAGTCCACGAAGTCTGCTCATATCCCATATCAGTGCCTGTTGACACTTGTCTTTCGCCACTTTCGTGTCATACTTCCTCCAGATGATGAGCGTCCCCTCGGTCCCCCTCTGAATGCGACGGCCGTCAAGAAGTCTCTTGCGGCGCTTCTGTTGGGGTTTTGGCGGACCCCCAGAGCTTGGATCAGTATCCGTCCTAAGTCGGACAGACCACGGAGGCACAAAAGCGCAGCGGAAAACCAGAAATCAAAATTTCTACACTAGATAAATTATTTAGCTAGGCTCTGGGGAGCCAGAACCTAGCCCGATCTATGCCAACTTGGGGTGGATCTGACCAACCCAAGAAGGATCTACACTAAAGCGACTAATAAAATCTACACAAAAAATGCTTAACCACATACCCGGAATCTCTGCCCTGGGGCAGGCAAGATGTACCGCACCGTCTTGAGAAGCTCCTCGTAGCCGAGCCGCGTTGACTCAATCTACCTGAGCCGCCTCGCACCCTCGCACCGATCCGCCCGAGCTGCTTTCGCCTCCGAGCCGATCACACGCGGTAGAAAGTTTCACTTGAGAAGAAACTCGCGTCTTAGACGTCCGGATCAGATCCAAACCCCCTTTGTAGTCGTGCTAGGACTACTCCGGAGAACAGGAAAATAGAGAGAGAGTTTAGTCGCGGATCGACCTTGCTCTAAAATTCTGGAGCTACTCGATCGTTGACTGGTGTGTTTTTCAACGAGGAGAGTGCACCCCTATTTATATAGAGAGTGAGCACTCACTCACTCGTTGCGGGCAATGTGGGACATTCCGCATGAAGAGGGAAAATCAATTAAGCCATTTGGCTTAATTTCAACTTTAAAGTTAGCCTTTCATAAAGTCAAACTTTAACTAATTAATTCTCCTTGCATACTAAACTTCAGACACCAAACAAGCTATCAATCAGAAGAGCTTGGAATGGTGAACGCGTAGGAACTGACGGTGATGAATTTCGACTTCGTTTGACCCCTCAAACAATTGCTCAAAGTTTAGCAATTTCTCAAAATTCGTAGCCGTCATTAGGGGTTTCAAAAAAACCATAATTTGACTTAAGTTGCGGGCGCGCCCGCTAAGCCTAGCGGGCGCGCCCGCCCAAGGGCACCGGGCGGGCTGCGCGCGCCCGCTGCGTGTAGTGGGTCGTGCCCGCTGCATCAACGGGTCGCGCTCACTGTGCAGCGGGCGTGCGCCCGTTGCAGCAAGCGGGCTGCGCCCGTTGTCTTTGTTCATGGGCCCTTTTGGCCCAGTGGGTCTAACCCACTTCCCCTTGAACTGTTTCTGGGCTCGTTTGAGCTCCGATTTGGACGCGGTTTGAACCTGTGTTTAGACCGGGATGATCCCGTCATCCAGGTAACCCTTTCCAACTTGTTTAGTCCTACTAAATCCGTCGTAACCAATTTACAACACGTTTAGTCAAAGTTTGCATCTAATGCAACATTTTGTCCATATTGCTTAATGCGACTAATATTCACAACCGCTTTGTGAATATTCAATATCATCAAATGATATTTCTCTCTATTCTATATTCCTATTACTAAGACACGAATACTACTCGGTGTGAGACCCTACAGCCTGACCTTACTATAGGTTGGGGCTCGAAACCCCTAGACGACGGTCACTACGAGCAGTAGCTGTCGTCCCTGTTTTAGAGTCATCATAACGTGATCGACCCTTTGACAAAAGTATCATAGGGTTTGCATTGGCTGTGTCAGTGATGAATGTCGTTAGCTAAAATCCCTTCGTCAAGACTGTGTTATTGTTGGCCTAGGGTATGGTTTTCTGTCAACCCTATTAGACAACATTGGTCAGTATACGGCGGTCTTTATTGTATACACGTTGTAATACTTGCAACGTACCCCGGTCGAGGATTAACATAAAGACCGTACTGAGCCTGTAACACTAACTTCCCTTTAATGGAAGTGACGAATCCCATCTTAGTCACTTACTTACCTCGAGAGCTTCAGGTGCAACCCAACCTAAGATCTTTCATCAGGACTTGTCCTCGAAGCTAGATCATGGGTCTAAGCTACACCGTTCGCTCACAGGTTGGTACAGATGACTTCAGGTCTTAAGGATCAACTAACCTATCATCACCCTAGAGTTATTAAAGACAGATTATTAAAGTTAACCATTTAACAACTCTAACTTGGTCGTTCAGTGAACTCATTCCCCAATGAGCACCTGTGTCTCGTCTCCGACTTCACCAAGTCGAATGACTATGAGATCACCATTACCCTAAGGTAAGACGAAGACACAGTGATCTATCCGATGTGTCGATATCCAGTTCTGACACATCTATGATCACGAACCGTTTAAGACTTACGTTTCTATTCGGTCGCTTACTTACTCATAATCGAGATCTCATCTAGATATGTAAGGACCTAACTATAAGTCTATGGATATTATCTAAGTATATTAATACAGATGATTTTATAGTTAGAATAATACGTACCATATACGGTATGAACAAGACGTATAATCAAGATAAATTTCCTTATGGGCATATATCTTCCTACATCTCCCACTTGCACTTAGGCTATTTATCTAGGTATCTCATACCGTTATAGCATATCAGTCACTTTGACATTTGATATGGCAAACCTAAGAATGGTTCTACTAACAAGTAACTACAACGAATTTTAATGGATTGAAATTACATCTCTTGATCACACAGGGTTGATCCTTTGGAAAAATGATCTGGATCAATTTTCCTAACTTTGTATAGCTAACAGTTAGCTTATACGATTTAGATGTGGGGTCTAACATTTCCGTAAGTCAGTTTTAGCTCACTCCACTTTATTGTGTCAATATGTCAAGTACATATTTGACACCCTAAGTCTCTATATATATACGATTAAATCAAAACAATTTTGACTTAATGATTTATATAGAAGATTCATTAAAGTGAAATATCCTTTTTACTTAGTCCGAAAAACGGAACTAAGTATATGAGCTCGCTCCCACTGACTTTAAGAATTACTTGGTTAAATTACTGCAACATAATATCTAAATCATATTTAGATTTATGTGCAAAAAATAACCATTTGGTAAGTGCCTCAGATGGAATGCACAAGTGTCAGGTTCGGTTTGACGAATGAGTCAAGTCAAGATCGTTTTAAGAAATCTTGACATTGACTCGTTCAATCAAAACGTCCTACACTGTACTTATTCCTTTAACCACATTTAGTATTAACTCTTTTAATAACTAAATGCAGTTCATCAAGAATTAATCTTGATATGCGTATTATTGTGATCGCACACAATTTATACGCCCCTGGAACCTATACTTAACTACTGATTGACTTTTAACATTAAGTCAGCTCCAAAAACAATATTATCGAAGCTATGCATTATTATTCGCAACCTTCACAGAAAAAAACACATCCACAGAATTTAAGCCGATTCTTCAATTGCAACAAACGAGACATCCATTCCAAAACAACGGGTTCATGAAAAGAACCTTAACTTGTTTATCAAAAATAAACCTTGAGTGCAAAGCACTCATGCATTGTTTTTTACCTTTAAAGATGATACAATTTTATTCAGGTAAGAAAAATATCATCTCCATCATGGTCATCGTCTCCAGAAGTCTTTAAAACGGTCCCAACAGCAACTGTTGCTTTGATTGCCGACCGATCGCCGTACTTCTCCAATCTCCGGTTCATATTAGCCACCTGTATACATTACACAGATGTCTATAAGTATCTCATACTATATGAATGTAAATAATTGCATTTAATCGAATTTAATTTGTACCTGAGGTAGAGGCATCAGTATGCCCCTTCTTCTTCTCTGCAAGATAAATCTTACAGTTCCTCTTCCAGTGGCCAACCTTGTGGCAATGGAAGCACTCAGATTTCGACGGGGCCCCTTTATTCTTCTTCTTCCCATTCTTAGCCTTCGCAGGTTGTGGGACCTGCCTCTTCTTTCCTTTGCCTTTCGGCTGGTCGGAAGTAGCAGAGCCAACAACCAGGGCAGTCGGCTTCTTCTCAATTTCCTCAAACTGCCGGAGCATATTGAGGAGACCAGGAAGATCCGTCTCAAGGCTGTTCATTATAAAGCCAGTTATAAAGGGCTTAAACTCGGGATTTAAAGACTTTAGGATAATATCCGTGGACATCTCATTGTCCAGGATAAATCCTAACTGGGCAGCGTCCTCTACGTACCCGATCATCTTGATAACATGATCTTGTACGGGCCCTGTCGTCATCTTTGTGCCCCAGAGGTTGCTAGTAGCTTCGAACTTGGCAGCTCTGGATCGCTTGCCATACAACTCTTGTGCATTAAGGAGTATGCTCTGAACATCCATATGTTCATGCTTCCTTTGCAGTTCGTTGGTCATCTAAGCTAGAGTAAGGCACCTTGCCTTCTCTGCATCCCTCTGGTACAACTTAAAGGCTTCTTTCTCTTCGTGGGTCGAATCATCATCGGGCTTCTCCGGAGCATCCTCGAACAATATGTATCCAATCCCAGCTAGGGAAAGGACCAACTTAATGTTCTTAAGCCAGTCTTTGTAGTTGGTTCCATCCAGCACGTTCTTTTCTACCATGTATTTTAGACCTGAGTCCATTCTGCATTTTATTGATACTTTAGTTAGTATATGTTCGTAGTATAGTTTTAATGGTTTTAATAAAACTATATTCTCCCACTAAATTTATTAAAGCCATTATAATAAACTATTTATTATAAAATAACATTTGTGAGAGAGGGATCCGACTTCCCTGAGTCTGACAACCTTGAGTGTATCTCAACAAGTTGTCCGACTCTGCAGTCGGTAGACGAACTCGTCGTCAATCATATTTACTATGATTCCCTATCGATTTTACCCCTAGTCATTTGTGATCATGAGTGTACTCAACCGGATCACAATGGCTAGCCTAGTCGGACCCTTGTTTTCGTGTCTAGCCTGACTTGCCCCTTTGCTCGGTGTATGCACGACGCGCCGGCTTGGGTCAGGTCTTAGACTACATTCTTGGTTAGACTTACGCCGAAGCTCGAGGGATGAGACAACGGTTTCAGTCAGGTTAAGATGTCAATCAAGAAATCGGTTTCTATAAGATTGACATGTCACGGCTTGAGTGGAGCTCAACAACCGAAACATGTTTCTTACAGTTGCCAACTCCTAAAACAAGGAGGGCTACGATTTATCTTGAACAAGATTATTATCGTATTGACTTAGGTATAGTCGATGGACTTACATAGTCATGAATCGACTCCTTGCGGTCCAGCGGACGCGGCCAGGGAATTGACTAAGCCAGGACCACTTGTTACCCAGTCTAGCTAAGTTGGTCCAAAAACTTTAGCCAAGCACATTGACCGACATCATGATCCATTGAAGGAGTTGTCATCAATTTTATGTTTTCCAAACAACTAAATGGCTTTTAATTAAGAGAACTAGTTAATCCTTATCAACTAGTGGATCCTAAAATTCAAAAAAATTCGAATTGGTTGAACAGCTTTTATTAAGTCCTTATCAACTATAAGGTTCTTCGTTCAACTTGCTACCCCAATCTAATTAGGATTTTAATAAAACAATTCAACATTGTCTTTTATGAAAATCATTAATTAAACGTTTAAATGAAATGATTTACAAACAAAAGGACTACCCTAATCTGGTATTAGGTTCGAATGTTGTTTTGTTTTATCAAACATAGCATGTCACTAATTAAAATTTCATCTCATAAAATTTTAAACATTTAATGGCTAACCTAATAAGGTTCACATGTCCATTAAAAAAGAAACAACTAATTTATCAACATAAATAAAATTTTCATTTTGTGACATACATGATCATTTGCAAGTTTAAAATTATCTACATAATAAATACATGCAAATCTAAATTTTAACACTTAAAATTAAAGATTAAAATTTAAAGCCTCCATAAAAAAATTTCATCGCATAAAATTATCAAATAATTTTTAAACCTAGGCTTTAAAAATTTTTAACCTTATTTCTAAAATTAAAATATAACATAATAATTTTAGAAACATCTATGTAATAAAAAGAAATTAATTTATGTTTCATCTCATGAAAATAAAACATTTCTATAATTTACATATTTTAAAACAATTTTAAAACTCTTTTAAAATATTTTAGAAATCCTTTTAGAAGCTTTCAAATAAAGTTTAAAGATTTCTAGCCTTTATGTAACTAAAGAAAACTTTTAGATTTCAAAAATAAAAAATTTTCTATAAAGTTTACATAAACTTTAAATACCCCAAAAAAAAATTATATCTCATAAAAAATTTATAAAGTATTTAAATATTGGAGACCTATTTAAAATTTATCGCATAAAGTAAATTAGTCCCAAAAAAAATTTCTGTGTTGCAAAAACAATTTTAAAACACAAAACAATTTTTTAAAACTATTTAAACATAAAGCTAAAATAGTTTGTACATGTAAAACAAGCATTTTTAAAGATTAAAAAAGTCGCTATAGTAGATCTATAGCATAACCGTGGCTCAGATACCACTGTTGGGGTTTTGGCGGACCCCCAGAGCTCGGATCAGTATCCGTCCTAAGTCGGACGGACCACGGGGGCACAAAAGCGCAGCGGAAAACCAGAAATCAAAATTTCTACACTAGCTAAACTATTTAGCTAGGCTCTGGGGAGCCAGAACCTAGCCCGATCTATGCCAACTTGGGGTGGATCTGACCAACCCAAGAAGGATCTACACTAAAGCGACTAATAAAATCTACACAAAAAATGCTTAACCACATACCCGGAATCTTGGCCCTGGGGCAGGCAAGATGTACCGCACCGTCTTGAGAAGCTCCTCGTAGCCGAGCCGCGTTGACTCGATCTGCCTGAGCCGCCTCGCACCCTCGCACTGATCCGCCCGAGCTGCTTTCGCCTCCAAGCTGATCACACGCGGTAGAAAGTTTCACTTGAGAAGAAACCCGCGTCTTAGACGTCCGGATCAGATCCAAACCCCCTTTGTAGTCGTGCTAGGACTACTCCGGAGAACATGAAAATAGAGAGAGAGTTTAGTCGCGAATCGAGCTTGCTCTAAAATTCTGGAGCTACTCGATCGTTGACTGGTGTGTTTTTCAACGAGGAGAGTGCACCCCTATTTATATAGGGAGTGAGCACTCACTCACTCATTGCGGGCAATGTGGGACATTCCGCATGAAGAGGGAAAATCAATTAAGCCATTTGGCTTAATTTCAACTTTAAAGTTAGCCTTTCATAAAGTCAAACTTTAACTAATTAATTCTCCTTGCATACTAAACTTCAGACACAAAACAAGCTATCAATCAGAAGAGCTTGGAATGGTGAACCTGTAGGAACTGACGGTGACGAATTTCGACTTCGTTTGACCCCTCAAACAATTGCTCAAAGTTTAGCAATTTCTCAAAAATTCGTAGCCGTCATTAGGGGTTTCAAAAAACCCGAATTTGACTTAAGTTGCGGGCGCGCCCGCTAAGCCTAGCGGGCGCGCCCACCCAAGGGGACCGGGCGGGCTGCGCGCGCCCGCTGTAGCAGCGGGCCAAGCCCGCTGCTGCAGCGGGCCGCGCCCGCTGCTGCAAGCGGGCTGCGCCCGTTGTCTTTGTTCATGGGCTCTTTTGGCCCAGTGGGTCTAACCCACTTTCCCTTGAACTGTTTCTGGGCTCGTTTGAGCTCCGATTTAGACGCGGTTTGAACCTGTGTTTAGACCGGGACGATCCCGTCATCCAGGTAACCCTTTCCAACTTGTTTGTTCCTACTAAATCCGTCGTAACCAATTTACAACACGTTTAGTCAAAATTTGCATCTAATGCAACGTTTTGTCCATATTGCTTAATGCGACTAATATTCACAACCACTTTGTGAATATTCAATATCATCAAATGATATTTCTCTCTATTCTATATTCCTATTACTAAGACACGAACACTACTCGGTGTGAGACCCTACAGCCTGACCTTACTACAGGTTGGGGCTCGAAACCCCTAGACGACGGTCACTACGAGCAGTAGCTGTCGTCCCTGTTTCAGAGTCATCATAACGTGATCGACCCTTTGACAAAAGTATCATAGGGTTTGCATTGGCTGTGTCAGTGATGAATGCCGTTAGCTAAAATACCTTCGTCAAGACTGTGTTATTGTTGGCCTAGGGTATGGTTTTCTGTCAACCCTATTAGACAACATTGGTCAGTATACGGCGGTCTTTATTGTATACACGTTGTACTACTTTCAACGTACCCCGGCCGAGGATTAACATAAAGACCGTACTGAGCCTGTAACACTAACTTCCCTTTAATGGAAGTGACGAATCCCATCTTAGTCACTTACTTACCTCGAGAGCTTCAGGTGCAACCCAACCTAAGATCTTTCATCAGGACTTGTCCTCGAAGCTAGATCATGGGTCTAAGCTACACCGTTTGCTCACAGGTTGGTACAGATGACTTCAGGTCTTAAGGATCAACTAACCTATCATCACCCTAGAGTTATTAAAGACAGATTATTAAAGTTAACCATTTAACAACTCTAACTTGGTCGTTCAGTGAACTCATTCCCCAATGAGCACCTGTGTCTCGTCTCCGACTTCACCAAGTCGAATGACTATGAGATCACCATTACCCTAAGGTAAGACGAAGACACAGTGATCTATCCGATGTGTCGATATCCAGTTCTCGACACATCTATGATCACGAACCGTTTAAGACTTACGTTTCTATTCGGTCGCTTACTTACTCATAATCGAGATCTCATCTAGATATGTAAGGACCTAACTATAAGTCTATGGATATTATCTAAGTATATTAATACAAATGATTTTATACTTAGAATAATACGTACCATATACTGTATGAACAAGACGTATAATCAAGATAAATTGCCTTATAGGCATATATCTTCCTACAGCTTCGTCACGTTCAGAGGACGACCCTGTCTGCTTCAGCCCCTGCCTCTGCTTCAGCCTCTGCTGCTCCCTCTCCTACTCTTGCTGACCTCGCACGTTCGTTAAAACGTGTGGAGTCTCGGTATGCTCGCACTGAGGAGATTCTCGCTCGTATCGCTTCTCACTTGGGGATTGATATCCCACCGTCAGTTTCTGACGAGGATGATTTGGATGAGGATGGGATCGAGGAGTTTGCTCGTGCTGCTGCTACTCGTGCCCCTGAGGGTACGTCGTCTGGTGTTGCTGCTGCTTTGTCTGCCGTTGACCCTGAGAGCACACCTGTTGCCACCATACCTGTGGTGGATACTTCGACTGGTGCTCCCGAGGCCACTCCCGTCGCTCCCGTGGACACTTCAGCTGATCCAGTGACCACCAGTCCTGTTGCAGAGCCTGCTGCTGCAGCAGATCCTCCCGCTGCCTCCTGAGCTTCTTTGGAGGACTCTCCCGATGCACTTTGGATGATAGATCTTTTAGTGAGAGTATGGGTTAGGATAGAGGGTGGTTCTGTATTTTTGATATTTTCATGATGTACTTTGATGTATCTCTGATGATGTTTTGATATTTTTGTATGTATGTGATACTATGATATTTGTGATATGATGTTGTATTATGTGCTTCGATCTGAGGATCGCCTTTATGTATGTTGTCGATGTATCATTTTGATGTACTCAGGCTTCATTTATATATATACATCGATGTTGACATTTGCTCTCTTGTGCACATTATATTTTATATGTCTCTGATGTTTGATTTCGTCGCTCGACGATAATAGTTGGTTAAATAGATTTCATTTTATGAAAACATAGAATTGTTTTCCATGCACTAAATTAACAAAGAATGTTGATATTGGAGAGTATATTCCATTACTCAATTCGTAAAATTAATTTGAGTTTTGATGATTTTATTTATCGATTTTCGACTTTGGTCTCATTGACACGCTTTGATTTCATTCGTATTTTCCTTTGGTGTCATTTGGACCGTTGTCGTATTCTACGACTCCCGTGCTTTTATTCGTAGCCATTGTTGTTGTCGTTGATCTCCTCCCACTCTTTTTGCTAATGCCAAAGGGGGAGAGATATAATAATGACGATGAGCTAAATGATAATTTAAAGCATTTTTCCAAGAATCTAATTTGATGTATTAGATTCAGGGGGAGTTAAGATATAAAAATAGAATTGAATTCCTAAATTTCAATAATTGATTCACATTTTATATTTTACTCGTCTGCTTGATGCGTATTATTATGATTTAATTTTGAGATTAACGTGTCATCAATGCAGGGGGGGTAAGTAAATTACATTTGAATCATTATTTTTGATTATTATTTATGTTGGTTTGTCATCACCAAAAAGGGGGAGAATGTTGGATATTGGACTCCCCGGATTTGGTTTTGGATGATGAACAAACATAAATATATCGTAAACTAACTCTTTGTGAGCGCAGTTATGGAGATCGTCGCCAGATTCATATGAACATCCAAAGCGACATCTCGAGACTTCTCAAAGCGTGTGATCATTTGCCTAAAGCTTCGTTGAAGCTTTTGGACCATTTTAGAAGTCATGAAGATTCGGATCGAAGCTTTCGAAGACGGTTCGTCAAGTTTTATTTATAGTCTTTTAGCTTCATTCCGTAGAATGTTAAGCCTTGAGTAGGTCTTATGTTTTAATCTTCATAACGCTCATATCTTAGAGCTAGGATCTTAGTAGAAGTCCATACGAACTTTCCCAAAGCATCGCGCTTCGATTCGTGACTTCTTGTGCATGTTAGTTGGTTCAAGAAGAAGAACCAACCGACTAGATGGTGATCTAGTCGGTCGGCAAAGCTTCTTGGACCGACTAGTTTTCCTTCTCAATTCTATGCTCTTTACTGTTTACAGTTAGTAGGTCTACGTTGACTCACCGACCGACTAGTTGGTGAACTAGTCGGTCAATGATCCTTCTTAGACCGACTAGTTGAGCTTTCCCTGTACATGCCAAGTTACTGTTTATCGTTAGTCGGTCTATGTACATTTGGCGACTGACTAGTTGATGAACTAGTCGATCAACATTTGTTCTTGGACAGACTAATTCAATTTTTACTCAGACTATTTGTTTTATCTCTTAGTCGGTCTATGAACACTCATCGACCGATTAGTTGTGAAACTAGTCGGTTGGCAAGTCTTCTTGGACCGACTAGTTTCTTAAGTCTGAAACTTCTTCTATTCACTGTTCACCTCTTAGTCGGTTCATGCTGTTTGACCGACCGACTAGTTGATGAACTAGTCGGTCAGTGTTTGTTCTTTGACCGACTAGTTTGGTTCAGAATAGAGCCGTTGGAGCTTTTATTGAAACGTTTTTCTCTCTCTCTTTCCTCTAACCTATAAATACTTGGAGTACTGCATTCATTGCACTCAAGGCTGATATTAAGAGAAGTTTAGAGATCAAAAGAGAAGGATTCAATATCATTCAAAGCTCATTCATTTCCTTTCAAGAATCTCTCCCTCACTCTTATTTCAAAAGAGAGATTCATTGATTGTGAGCCTTCCAAGCCAAGTGCTTGATTCTAGGTCACCAACATTCACCTAGGACTCCATTGCTGGTCATCTACTTGGAGCTAGGGTTTGGTGCCTCTTCATCTTCCCCAAAATCCGTTTTGCCCTAAATCGTAAGTTATACTCAAGGCATAGGATTTTGTCGGTAAGAATTTCTATTTCAATTTACTTTGAATATTGCAAGTTGTACTCTCGGTTGTGAGAGTTTGTTTGTGATCCCGGGTTGTGGGAGTCACAATTTCTTTTGTGTATGATTTGACTTTGTGAAGGTTTTTCACAAGTATTTCATAGTGCAAATCTTGAGTTAGGGTTTCTAACTCAAGTATCCGGAGGGGATCCGGGCGGTTGGGACGTAGGATCACCGGGAACAAGTCGGGGAGACTTGGGTGGATCCGAACCTGTTAAATTGCTTCTTTGCGTTTGCTAATTCTTTGTTGTCATATTTACATTTCCGCATTTCCGCATTAATTGGTAGAGTTTGCAAGAAAATTAGGAATTATCCTTTTAATTATTTTAAAGTACTATTCACCCCCCTCTAGTACCTGTGCAGTAGCTTAGCAGGGCATTACATATAAGTGTAAAGACCATCAAAAATAGTTCAATCTTTTAGAGCCTAAACATTATCCAATACTTTTTCATAAGTTTCATGAATATATCAACTCAAAAAAATTAAACAATTAGGCATGCTAACAATGAACAATCAATCATCATAATTTGAGTATGTGGATTCTTCATTGAAATAAAATCTCATAATCAAAATCATATTTAATGTTAATATGATTTCTAATAGATTTTATACCAAAATTTCATCAAAATTTCAATAACATCAATGATAAACATATGCTCATGCATACAATAAAATAGTCTATGATGTCATGCTCTAATATATGCTCATAGAAATTTCCCGATGCACCAAATATGTCGAACAAAATAATCATAACGTTCTTTACCTTCATTTGCTCAAATCAACACCTATTTTCAACAAGACGATGTATGATATCACCAGAATCTCATTGATGCACCTGCAGAGTAAGATGCACCTTTTGGTATCCATGTTTTGGATCCGAAAGTGTTAGCGGATGATTTGCTTTTCTTTATAATATGTTTAAGGATCCACATGAAATTTTCAGGATAAAATAGAGGAAAGCAATCATGGATGACATTTCTCTTCTTATTACAATGGAAACATGTAACATTTGAGTGGTAATAACTAGAAGAAGACATGTTCACATCATGCATGCTAGATGGAGAGCGTGTATATCTAGCAAATCTCTTCTCAATGTGTTTCCTATGTTTCTTAGAAGGCTGACTCTTTTTATACCCTAGGCCATGTTTGCTAGAACGATCGTGTAATCCATCTAACATCTCATTGAAGCTTTTTTGACTGCTAGTGAATTTTTTTCATTATGTTGCTAAGTTCTTGATTTTCCGTCTCTAGTTCTTTAATCCTAGCAACATAATTTTTCTCTTTCTTATTCTCTTCAATTTCACTAGCAATATTTTCTTTCTTAATCAAATTTGATTTCTCTTTTTCTAGATGCACAATTTTTTCTTGAAAACTAAAGACCTTGTGATTAAAAATGCTAACCTCGGAATATTTAGAATTTAAAGAGCTAATTTTCTCATTAATATCTTTAACCGAATTAGAGTTTTCAAGCTCTAACTTAGCTAATTTTTTTATTAGATTCTTTTAATTCTAAGATCGTGGTCTCTAAGGCAATTTCATCAAAATTATCTATTATCTCTTTTAATGCTTTCCAATTTATGAATAACTCATCTCTCTCATATTCAACATAATAATGATGCACGAAATTTCTTAAGCTTAGAGTATTTAAGAGCTATGTCTACAAAGAGATCTACTAAATATTCAAAAGCGTCTTCCATATCAGTGAACATATTCTCACTGTAGCTATTACCATCAGTAGAGAGAGTTGAGATTTTACCTTTTCATCTCTCGTCGTGAAACAAGTCCCATTATTATTATTTCCATCGTCCTCTAAAGAAGGCTCCTCTGCATCGCTCTCTCCCCAACTTTTATATGCCCCTTTTTGTTGCAATTAAAGCATCTAAGTGTAGTGTCCTCTTCTGCATCTTTTTCTTTCATCTTGGTTCCCCAAATGTTTCCAGTCATTTTCTTGTTGTTTTGTAGGAACTGTAACGGCCGCTTTCCGACCGTTCGTATTTTCGGCGCGTACGAATCTTTTCGTGTGGGTATTTTATTTGGCCTCTTTATGGATCCGAACTATACGATGTGATATGTCATTGTGACCATAAGGAAGGGTAGTTATTTGTGGGATTTTTAGTGAACGTCATTTCATGGGTCGTTCTCCTACAAATCAGGTTTGATTGCAGAGTTGTCATGGCTTTAGACTTAGTCGTCGGATCTTTTATTTTTCTGTCCATTTTTCGTGGACCAAACACACGATTGATCACCGTATCCCCGAGCCCCTCTTCGTCACGGTCGTCCCCATATTTTTTTCGTAATTTTCTGACACTCCTAGCCCACCCAAATCACTAATTAAAATCGAACCCAATTAGCCTTAAGCAAATTCAAAATTCAAATTCCTAATCAAATCTTAAGGAATCCCTACGTATCATGCATGTGGAATTTTCTGTTGCTACCCTCACCTCTGTTTAACCCACTTTGCACACCCCCTCACTCACCCTCTCTCCTAGTCATCACTTAATTATACCCCATTTAATACACTCTTTAGCATTTTCCCTTCTCTTTTAAAACCAACCCGAATGAAGCTAGGGCTTGCAATTTTTCCCAGCTGCCACAACCCATTAGGCCACCTCCTTCATTTTGTGCGACCTCTCCTCGCTACCAGCGGCACCACCGGACCTCTCCCATCTCCGGACATCTCTCCTCCTTCTTCCCTCTCCTATCTCCTCCCCTTTCTCTCTCTAAAAGCCTCAAACCACAACCAAACAAGCCATAGCCGCACCTGAGCTTTGCACCGGCGGCCGCCGCCACCCCCATTCGACTCCCCACAACCTCCCCTAGTCGCTGTACCCCTCCTCCCTTCTTCCTCCCTCCTCAAAACCTCTCAAAACCCCATTGAAACACCAAGAAACTGCACAGTCCCGGATCTGTGCATGCCTGCCGAAAAACGCCCGCTGCCGCCACTCCGGCAACCCCCTCTGGCAAACTCCACCACCGTCGGGCTCCTATCAAACCCCCCGATCATCTCCAACTCCACTTACCCTTTTTCCACGTCTCGATCTCCTCGAAAACCCCGTGGAACTCAGATCTAGCTGCTGTTTTTGACAGTTTGCGCGCCGCCACTTCAAACTCGCGTCCACCAGTCATCCGGCCACCTACGACGCCCACCCTACTGCTGTTGGACTCTTATCGAACCCTCTTACCAACTGAAATTTCCCTCACTCTCATATCTCATCTGTAGCTCCTGGAATACTCGTCGGAACAAACCGTATTGGCTGTTTTTGACAGATCTGGGTACTGAACTTCAACGCCGGCTCACGATCAGCTCCGACCACCCCCGGCATCAACTCCTCGTTGGCTTCATCTTGAAGTCCTTTCACTTCTGCAACTTTCCGTTTTCGCTGTTCATCGCTGGATTTTCTCTGAGACGTGCGACAACGAACGTTGTGCGAATCTGTCCTCTCCGGCTTCTCACGGTCACCCACCACCGTACACTCACGCCGTCAGCCACCCACCGGGCCGAGCATCTTCCACTGGTCCTACTTCATCCACCGACAGCTCCATTGGACTCTCGGAGTTCACGAGCGTTGCCGCACACACGTGTTTTTTGCCGACGTTGCCGTTATCGTGAAGATCCGTTGAGCTACTCGCAACGGGAGGACGATCGCTGTTAGCTCGCTGATTTCGCGCCATCACCCCGCTGTCCAAAGGTACCTCGCTGCACTACCCGCGGCCGAGGAGCTCCAGACGATGCCGACGCTTCGCTGTTCAGACCCGAATTTCGCTTGTTGGACGACGTCACGAGGTTGGTTTCACTAACGAGTAGTAAAACCCACACTGTAGCTCATCAAAACCTAATCTAAAATTTGTCAACGAGAACTAAAGTTAATTTTAGCATCTGTAAAATGTTGTCCACCATCGGAAAGATCGATGAACGAACATTTTTCTGTGCACATAGGGTAGACGTCGATCTAGACTGAACAAACATCAAAAACGTGACTTTTTGACTGATAGGTTAGTCCCGCAAAATTTAGAAAAAAACCATAATAGGTTTGACCAAAAAGCACGATCTGACATCGTTGTGATCCTGTTTCAGACGGACCATTGCCGACGCGACGTTTCGACGGGACGCTCCGGACAGACGACGCACTCGCCACCGCAGGCAAGTGTACACACTTGTACCTTCGGCCGTGTTTAGGCCATAGACTCTTAGAACTATTAAAACATGAACAAAGAGAACTGGATGTGAAATGATAGCGTCCGGGACCCTCCTTGACAGCTTAGACTGACGACAAAGTCTAAGCGCAATGACAAAAACTGTCACCTAGGGGTTTTTTTTCTATATGTACGTGCGTGTGGACCCCCTAGAAGAACAACCCCTTACTTGTCATGTCATGTCTTGTTATGCACAACCTACAGGCAATAGGGCACTCACTTGATAAAGTGAGTGATCCCTTGTACGGATACACAGCCTGCGGGCAATAGGGCACTCACCAGTGGGTGAGTGATCCCTTGTATGGATACACAACCTGCGGGCAATAGGGCACTCACTTGACAGAGTGAGTGATCCCTTGTACGGATACATAGCCTACTGGAAATAGGGCACTCACCAGTGAGTGAGTGATCCCTTGTACAGATACACAGCCTGCGGGCAATAGTGCACTCACCAAGCTAGAGTGAGTGATCCCTTGTACGGACTTGTCTTGTGCACTTGGGTTGGGGTAGGGTTGAGCGTGCGCACGGGGAGAGGGTCTGATCCTCCTCGAACCGTAAGGCGTGAACCCTTCGAGTCACACTTGTCTTGTCTTGTCTTGTCTTGCCTTGTCACGTCATGTCTTGACCCGTTTGGGTTAGTCCCGTAGTCGGTAGCACATGCTACGGCTACAGCGTGTCGTGTTTACTTTTCCTGCTCCGTTACTTTCTTTAAATGCCATGTTATAACCCCAGCATGTTAATCAACCAGTAAATCGTTGTTTTAAATTAAAATACACTTGCAGTAGAGTCTAACATTTCTGTGTAGACTTTACCTGACGTACAGTTTTTTTCTCTTGGGTGTTGTACGTCAGGTGTCGAGTCGGAGTTCGTGGAAGAGGCAGACTTACAGGAGTACGTGGAGCCCGAGGACGTCGACCCGGAGGACGTACCTGACGAGGACGAGACTTAGACATTCCCCACCGTTGCGGACTTCCAAAGGTTACTACTTTTTAGTCTGGGTGAGTAGCACCACTTTACTCTCTGCCTAGGTTGGGTGCTTCGCACTATTAGTTCCTTTTCTGCAGATTGTTGCCATGCTTAGGTTTCTCTTATTAGATTTGTCATATGCTGGATATTATCTCTATTATAAGATGAATGCATCCTTTTCCTTCTGTACTTTTGTTGTTCCGGATTTTATAAATACAAAAACCTGAAAATTTTGAAATGGTACCCCTACAGACGCTTATTGGGTCCGAGCTTCACAGCTCCGGCCTAAGCGGGCCTTAGTCACGTTTTGCTTCCGTCGTTTTGCGAAGCAGGGCGTGACAGGTTTTAGTGGTGGCCCATGCAGGTCTCGCAAAAAGTACTGAACAATAAGAGTACAGCATTCATTTAATATCCATGTACAAGTCTAAATTAGGTTTTCCTTGTCTTAAGATGGTAGAGAGACTTAGATAGACGCCCAGGTTTGATAGTCAGGCGTCTTGGTTAAGTTTTAGTTATACTTGTCTTAGGATACACTCACCCGGTTTTGACCATGTTAGATTTCTAGAGTCTTTCTGTTATTCGTTCACTCGGGTCCATCGACTTCGGGCCCAACAGAACGTAATCTTGATTCTCTTAGGACCCTTCCCTGAGATCTCTCTATTACAGCCTAGTTCATTAGGAAGTCTTAGTACTGAGTTCTCCTTATCTTTAGACGGCCCGATAACTAGAACCCCTGACTTCTAGCGTCTTTCTAATCATTACACCTTTGTGTTATCGGCCGTAGAGTTCCATCATATCTTTCATGAATCATCTCCTAGGCGTAGTCATCATGCGATCATTTTCCTTTCCCCGATTCATGTGATCGCTTCCTGACGATTATCGTTGATCCTTCGAATCTTTTCCATTGCAAATCCTACTTCATTTAATAGTATTTTCGAAATTCATTATTAAATTCTTCTCTTGGTTTAACTTCTTTGAAAACCCTTATTAAATATTTAAATTTCTTATTTTCGATTGAGTTAAAATTCTTTCACTGATTTTGAAATCTTCTTGATCGTAATTTTTAAGTTACTATCTCGTACTTATTTTCGAATCGGTATCTTTCGTATTTCAGTTTTACAACTTTGTTACCATTTTGAAAATTCAATATATCACTTTTTCTAAACTACGAAATTTATTTTAACCACTTACCGTACGTACTTTTATAAAATTTTCTAAACTAAAGAGAACTTCAATTTTTATATATATCAGTTCTTTGTTCATCGTGCTCACATAACCTATCTTCATTTTCAAAACAATCGCTACCTCACCCTACTCTTTAAATTCCTTCGTCTGATTCTTTTTCTGGGTTGTAGTTTTCTACCATCTGCTCACTTTTTCTACATACTTTATAAGTATAAAAGTATATGATACCATATTTTACACGTAATTCTTCCTCTGTCCATTTAATTATTTTGAGAATATAATTTTTTGTTCTACCCAACCAGTTATCTCCTTATCCTCGCCTTATCCAAACTCATTCTTTCCGATCTTGTTTCATTTCGCTTTTAGTTTCGGTTCCTTTCTTTCATGTAGACAATAGTGCTTATAGTTGCCTGTGTCAACTCTGGTTAGTAGTGGGCCCTTGGTTTTGTAATGTCTTCGTGGTGTATGTTTGTAGGTAGAGCATGTGAATCGGTACGAGTGTGCTACCTTTAAGATATTAGTGATTGTCTCTTGTGTCGTGTATATATACCCAGTGTTGTCTGTGATATACGTATGGAGTGGTCTGAATGACGGTATTCATATAGGTATGGATAGTGTCATAGCAGGCAACTCCTTAGACTTAGTCTTTCGTATTATTGAATAGCTTATCTTGGCTGCATATGATTGTATCAAAACTTTTGTTTTCTTTTAAACCAAATCTCTAAAGTTTTTGAAACTAGCTCACAAGATCACAAATCACCTATCTTCCCTCATCCACTACCACAACTCCACACGTTTTCACACATGTTATTTTTTTAAATATGTCTTTGGCCTTAAAGTTTCTTTCCTCTTCTTTCCTCTTTGAAGTGTTACTTTCATTGTTGTTATATTATTAGAACTAGCTATTATTGTTAAAGGATTATGTTTGCGGGTAGGCTTAGAGTGAGATGGGATATGTCGTAGCGGTGATTGGTTGAAGATATTAGATTAGAATTTCTTTCGGATGAAAAGAAAGAGGTGTCCAAGACTTATTTATGATACCAAAGTGTGACAGGTTCAAGGGAGAATTCTGGTCGGATGAAATTATATGCGGGGAGATGAGAACTTATCAGACTTGAAACTTGGACGAGTGGTAGATAGGAGTAGCTATGGAGTATAGTATGATTTAGAGTGGTCATGAGAATGAGTAGAGCATTCAAAGCATCAAGATTGGACTATAGGTTGAGGTGAGAAGGCATGTTGGAATGAATGGATAATTAGGAAGGCGGATTTTATATGATTAGGAGATTAGATAATAGGGGTAAGGATAAATGTAGTTTGATGGTTCATTGAATTCGGAGGATAAATTTATGAGTCGATATGATGGAGAATGAATTGGGAGCGAGATGATTGATGACTGGTAGACGATAATGTGGATTTATAGTTAAGTGCTAGGGTGTGGTTCTAGTTGTAGCATTAGCCAGTGGAGAGACGAATTATGATGGATTATTTGAAGAACGATGTTTGACGTTATGGGATTAGCGATCTTTATGTGGTATATGGAAGTTGTAGGCATAAATATTTATAGATATTATTTTATTCGTATAAGTGATTTCGAGGACCGAATCATTTCTAAGGTGGGTAGAATGTAACGGCCGCTTTCCGACCGTTCGTATTTTCAGCGCGTACGACTCTTTTCGTGTGCGTATTTTATTTGGCCTCTTATTGGATCCGGACTATACGATGTGATATGTCGTTGTGACCATAAGGAAGAGTAGTTATTTGTGGGATTTTTAGTGAACGTCATTTCATGGGTCATTCTCCTACAAATCTGGTTTGATTCAGAGTTGTCATGGCTTTAGACTTAGTCGTCGGATCTTTTATTTTTCTGTCCATTTTCCTGGACCAAACACGCACCGTATCCCCGAGCCCCTCTTCATCACGGTCGTCCCCATATTTTTTTCGTAATTTTCTGACACTCCTAGCCCAACCAAATCACTAATTAAAATCGAACCCAATTAGCCTTAATCAAATTCAAAATTCAAATTCCTAATCAAATCTTAAGGAACCCCTACGTATCATGCATGTGGGATTTTCTGTTGCTACCCTCACCTCTGGTTAACCCACTTTGCACACCCCCTCACTCACCCTCTCTCCTAGTCATCACTTAATTATACCCCATTTAATATACTCTTTAGCATTTTCCCTTCTCTTTTAAAACCAACCCGAATGAAGCTAGGGCTTGCAATTTTTCCCAGCCGCCATAACCCATTAGGCCGCCTCCTTCTTCATTTTGTGCGACCTCTCCTCGCCACCAGCGGCACCATCGGACCTCTCCCATCTCCAGCCATCTCTCCTCCTTCTTCCCCTCTCCTATCTCCTCCCATTTCTCTCTCTAAAAGCCTCAAACCACAACCAAACAAGCCACAGCCGCACCTGAGCTTTGCACCGACGGCCTCCGGCCTCCGGCCACTTCCGACGGTCGGCAGCACCCCCATCCGACTCCCCACAACCTCCCCTAGTCGCTACATCCCTCCTCCCTTCTTCCTCCCTCCTCAAAACCTCTCAAAACCCCATTGAAACACCAAGAAACTGCCCAGTCCCGGATCTGTGCGCGCCTGCCGGAAAACACCCGTTACCGCCACTCCGGTAACCCCCTCCGATAAACTCCACCACCATCGGGCTCCTGTCGAACCCCCGATCATCTCCAACTCCCATTATCCTTTTCCCACATCTCAATCTCCTCGAAAACCCCGTGGAACTTAGATCTAGCTGCTGTTTTTGACAATTTACGCGTCGCCACTTCAAACTCACGTCCACCAGACATCTGGCCACCTACGAAGACCACCCTACCACCGTTGGACTCTTATCAAACCCTCCTACCAACTGCAATTTTCCTCACGCTCATATCTCACCTGTAGCTTCTGGAATACTCGTCGGAACAAGCCGTATTGGCTGTTTTTGACAGATCTGGGTGCTGAACTTCAACGCCGGCTCACGATCAGCTCCGACAACCCCCGGTGTCAAATCCACCACCGTTGGCTTCGTTTTGAAGTCCTTTCACTTCTGCAACTTTCTGTTGTTGCTGTTCATTGCTGGATTTCCTCTAAGACGTGCGACAACAAATGTTGCGTGAATCTGTCCTCTCAGGCTTCTCACAGTCACCCACCGCCGTACGCTCACGCTGTCGACCACCCATTGGGCCGAACATCTTCCACTGGTCCTAATTCATCTACCGACAGTCCCTTTGGACTCTCGGAGTTCACGACCATTGCCGCACGCACGTGTTTTTAGCCGACGTCGTCGTTATCGTGAAGATCCGTTGCGCTACTCGCAACGGGAGGAGGATCGCTGTTAGCTCGCTGATTACGTGCCACCACCCCGCTATCTAGAGGTACCTCACTGTGCTACCCGTGGTCAAGGAGCTCCAAATGACACCGATGCTTCGCCGTTCAGACCCGACTTCCACTTGTTGGACGACGTCACGAGGTTGGTTTCCCTAACGAGTAGTAAAACCCACACTGTAACTCATCAAAACCTAATCTAAAATTGGTCAACGAGAACTAAAGTTAATTTTAGCATCTGTAAAACATTCTCCACCGTAGGAAAGATCAATGAACGGACTATTTTTCTGGGAACATAGGGTAGACGTCGATCTAGACTGAACAAACATCAAAAACATGACTTTTTGACTGATAGGTTAGTCCTGCAAAATTTAGAAACAAACCATAATATGTTTGACCAAAAAGCACGATCTGACATCGCCCAAACGGACCATTGCCGACGCGATGTTTCGACAAGATGCTCCGGACAGACGACGCACTCGCCACCGCAGGCAAGTGTACTCACTTGTACCATCGGTCGTGTTTAGGCCATAGACTCTTAGAACTGTTAAAACGTGAACAAAGAGAACCGAACGTGAAATGATAGCGTCTGGGATCCCTCATGACAGCTTAGACTTGACGACAAAGTCTAAGCGCAACAACAACAACTATCACCTAGGTTTTTTTTCTGTGTGTGCGTGCGTGTGGACCCCCTAGAAGAACAATCTCTTACTTGTCATGTCTTGTCTTGTTATGCATAGCCTACAAGCAATAGGGCACTCACTTGACAGAGTGAGTGATCCCTTGTACGGATACACATCCTGCGGGCAATAGGACACTCACTTGACAGAGTGAGTGATTCCTTGTATGGATACACAGACTGTGGGGAATAGGGCACTCACTAGTGAGTGAGTGATCCCTTGTACGGATACACATCCTGCGGATAATTGGGCACTCACCAAGCTAGAGTGAGTGATCCCTTGTACGGACTTGTCTTGTGCACTTGGGTTGGGGTAGGGTTGAGAGTGCGCATGGGGAGAGGGTCTGATCCCCCTCGAACCATAAGGCGTTAACCCTTCGAGTCACACTTGTCTTGTCTTGTCTTGTCTTTTCTTGTCTTATCACGTCATGTCTTGACCCGTTTGGGTTAGTCCCGTAGTCGGTAGCACACGCTACGGCTATAGCGTGTCGTGTTTACTTTTCCTGCTCCGTTACTTTCTTTAAATGCCATGTATGACCCCAGCATGTTAATCAACCAGTAAATCGTTGTTTTAAATTAAAATACACTTGCAGTAGAGTCTAACATTTCTGTGTAGACTTTACCTGACATACAGTTTTTTTTCTCTTGGGTGCTGTACGTCAGGTGTCGAGCTGGAGTTCGTGGACGAGGCAGACTTACGGGAGTACGTGGAGCCCTAGGACGTCGACCCGGAGGACGTACCTGACGAGGACCAGACTTAGACGTTTCCCACCGTTGCAGACTTCCAGATGTTACTACTTTTTAGTCTGGGTGAGTAGCACCACTTTACTCTCTGCCTAGGTTGGGTGCTTTGCACTATTAGTTCCTTTTCTACAGATTGTTGTCATGCTTAGGTTTATCTTATTAGATTTTTCATATGCTAGATATTATCTCTATTATAAGATGAATGTATCCTTTTCCTTCTGTACTTTTGTTGTTCTGGATTTTATAAATGCAAGAACCTGAAAATTTTGAAATGGTACCCCTACAGACGCTTATAGGGTCTGAGCTTCACAGCTCCAGCCTAAGCGGGCCTTAGTCTCGTTTCACTTCTGTCATTTTGGGAAGCGGGGCGTGATAGGAACACTCTGAAGCCTTTTGTTCTGGAATCCATCTCTTCATCATCTAAGTCATATAATGTCTAATCTCTGAATTTAGACGCTTTGAAGGCTAAATCCTTTTCCTTTTTATCCTCCTCCTTTGATTTTGCCTCCTTCTTTGGTGTGCTTTCATTGATCATTTTCAATTGAAGTTCATAAGCCATCAATTTTCCTATTACGTTCTCGAAAGTGATGCTTGCCAAATCATGCGCTTCTTTAATGTCGTTTGCTTTTGGATCCATTCTCCTGACAATGAATATAGAACTTTTCCGACCGCATCTTCCTCTGGGATGTCGTTTCCTAGAGCCTTTAGCAGATTGACAATATCTGAAAACCGGAAAAACATGGCATCAATAGATTTATTAGGCTTCATGGAAAATTTTCATATTTTTGTAACAACATTCTAATACGAGTTTTCTTCGCATCAGAAGTTTCCTCGTGTGTGATCTCAAGTCTGGTCCAAATATGCATAGCAGTAAAGCAAGAACTAATGCGGTTATATTTAGTTTTATTAAGACCACAATACAATATGTTCATGGCCTTAGCATTGAGATTTTCTAACCGATCATTTTCTTTCTGCTGCTCAGGTATGGGTTTTTCAACTAAGGTGAAGCCATTACTAATTATATTCCACATGCTATATCGATGCCTTTGATGTTATGGGTATGCATTCCTGCCAATAACTATAGTCCATACCATCAAATAAAGGTGATCTAAGATACGATTGTCCTTCATTTCGATTATGTCTGTCATATGAATATGTGTGTGGGAGTTGTGCCATATGATCGAAACTATACTAGACTTTGAGTCTAAAAAATCATGCTCCGATACCAATTGAAAAACACCCTAGTTGGGGGTGAATAGGGTGTATGGCACACAAAAAATTATTACGCAGCGAAATAATGCAAACCACGCAAATCACAGATTTTAACACTACGAAAATACTTTTAACGGAGTGGCTTCCTTCATAGGCTCCCCGCCGCTGATCCGATCACAAATCATTGAGAATTTCAACCCCTTTTATAATCAAAAGGTAAACCTTGATCACGCTTCCAAGTGGTGATCGAGCCGTATAACAATAATACCAAAATTCTTACACCCAATGATAGCTCCTGAATGAAGCTATTCAAAATACAACTGACGGTAAAAAAATAATGAACACTGATTTAATCAGAGACTAAAATCAGAATAATATCACTATAACGTAGAGCATGAAGTTGTGATTATCTTGCACAAACGGTTTGTCAATCCGAGCTCTGTAGAGAAAGTTATGCTCTTTTCAATGTCTTACGTAGAGCTCCTTCCTGTGAATTTGATGATCTCTTTGAAGCTTGAAGGAGAGGAATTCGGCCAGCAATGAAGGAGATGATCTCCTGAGATTTTTTGTCTCTATGGATGATGAGTGGATATTTTGTATGTTTTTAGTGGGATTTATCCATGCATGATGTCGTATAAATCCTCACTTTTATCGCCACTTCATCGTATTATCGTTCCATTTCACTCCTTGGGTGTCTATGCACGTTTCAGGTTGAAATACAGCTAAAAAGAGCTTAATGGAGTCAATGGCGAGAAGGAGAAGCAAGGCGAGGTGATGAAGTTGAAATCATGGAGATTCGATGGATTTCGGCTCCCACACGACCGTTTGTGTCACCCCACACGGTCATGTGGAATGACACAATGAAAGCACCAAAGGGATGTCCCACACGACTGTGTGAAAACCCCACACGATCATGTGGGTAGCTGAAGAAGAGGCCCTGAAGAACACAGCAACGTGGTCACATGGTTATCCCACACGAATGTGTAAGAACGAGGCCAAAAGGGAGCTGAAGTGCATAACTTCTACGAATCGACACGACCGCATTGATTCTCTGACGCGGTCATGTGAACTGCAGCCGCTGGGAAGCTGAAGCCAGAACGACACGGTCGTGTGGCCATCCACACGAACGTGTCGCCCCAAGGATGAAACAAACAGCTGCTTCCCCTTTTACGCATGTCAGTGATGCAGTCGTGTGGCCATCCACATGACCGCGTCGATTCATATTTCCTGAAGATGTGAAGGCACCGTCTCGAGCTCCAGACGACGTGACCACATGGAATCACCATGCGGTCGTATCGAATCAAGTTTCCCCGCAGACCCGCTAGGGTTTTGGCTTCTATTTAAATGATAGAGCACTGCTGGAGGGAAAGATACAACTTAGGGATGCGTTTTACCTCAGTTGTACCCCCTTTTATTGTTTTCTAGTAGTAGGATGTAGTTTAGATGATTTTCTTGTTGGTGTAAGCACAGAATTGACGACTCCTTGTATGCAACTATTGATATAAGTATTTTCTTGCTTTTTATTCTGTGTTTTATTACTGTTTTGATTGTTCTTCTTGTTATTCCTTGTGTTTCCATGGATGTCTAGTTATTAGAAATCGATTTCACATAGCTAACTATAGCCTAGGAAAGAGTGGGTACTTGATTACACAACCTTCCTGCAGCCGACCCGTATAGCGATACGATGATAGCCGTGTGCTTGCGGTTACAAATGTACATCACCATCAATAGGATTCAATAGGATGCTTCTCCAAAGGAGGGGTCTTCTTCTTTTATTGAGGATATGAAATTTTCTTCAATTAGAACACTTGATCTTCAGATCTTCAATCAAATCTTCATTAATTGGATAGATCTCTTTTATTTAGAAACTCCCCTTTAAATTGGTCTTCAAATTTATTGGAAACTCCTCCTGATTGTTCGAAGTCAAACCTGGGCGTTTGACTGGTCAAACTAGTTAAATAGGGTTCACCAGTGATTCTGCAACTTGGCATGGCCGTGTGCCAATTTGGCACGGCTGTGTCGGTTGAGTTCTGGCATCATCTTTAGTTTTGCAATTGTGTCATGGTCGTGTGCTAATTCTACACGGCCACGTCAGCTGATCAATTCTGCTTTCACATAGCACTTTATGACACGGCCGGTAAGTGTCTACTCGACCATGTGACAATCTGCAGGAACTTTACTAAGTTATTGTTTATTTATGCATGGCCATGTCAGCTCTTGAACGGCCATATTGGCCCTTTCTTAGTCTTTGCCTTTCTTTTGCAGAAGAGACACGGTCGTGTAGAAGTCTCGCACAGTTGTGTCGACCAGAATAGCTGAACTGTCTTCTGTATTTGCACTGGCACAGTCGTGTATGTGGAGCCACATGACCATGTATCTTTGCCCCTTCATATGCACTTCATCTTCTAACATGCATGGCCATGTATCTTTGCCCCTTCATATGCACTTCATCTTCTGACATGCATGGCCATGTAGCTAACACACACGGCCGTGCAACCCCTGTTTTTGCACATATTATCGCTGTTTGACCTTCGATTGACTTGAAACTTACTAGATAGATATATTAGACCCATATGACTTGTTTGAAATCATCAAAATAAAGTTTTGACCTCAGTTAGTGGGTTAACTTAGGCCAACACTTACTGCCTGATGCCTCTTCATTTTGCATAATTTTAGTGTAGATTGTCCGTGCCTTTCATCATGTAAAAATCACATTTTTATATCTTTTCATCCACATTTTTGTTCCTTTTTACTCTGGATATATTTTGTGCATTTTAGGTTGATATCCAACAAATTAGGGCTATTTGGAGTCAAGGAAGTAGCAAAAAAGAAGAAACGGTGAAATCTGGAGAAGAAATGAAGAAGGAATGAGCCCAAGGACAATACAACCATGCAGCGATATGCACGACCGTGCGAGCATGTCAGCCCATCAGCATAAGGAAGAGCTGAAGCGTCATAGCCGTGCAGCCATCTGCACTGCCATGCCAGACTTGCGTAACATCAAAGAAGTTGTTGAAGGAGCTGACACGGACGTGCAGCCATTTGCACGGCCGTGTCAGACTTGTGTATCTTGGGGAAATTAGCTGCAGGAGCCAACACGGATATGTGCATGATTTGCAAAACTTTGGAGTGTATGTTGCACAACAGTGCACGGCCGTGCAACTTAGCGACATGGTTGTGCACCTGATATTTCCCAGTTTTTGAACCGATTCGCCTAGGGTTCTAAGGGGAGTATATATATTCGTTTGGTGAGTGATTTAATCGGGGTTTTCAAGGGATTTTGGCCATGTTTTGGCCCTTTTTAGGGTTTTTATTCGTTCTTCTTGTATCGGATTGGAGATGAATTTATGAGTTATATCGTTCTTCAATCTAGTAATGTAACGACCGGTTTCGCGTACTTTTTCTGTATCCGTAGTTAGGCGTATCTGTCCCCGTACACGTATTAACCTCTAATATTTTTCACCTAAATTATTACTACAATTATTTTTAAACCACATAGTTAAATCATCTATTATTATTATTATTATTATTTTAGCAACTCTTCTTATAGTTAATTTAAACTTTTGAATTCAAATGAGAACTCCCCATATTAAATCCTAATAAAACTCATTAATTCAATGTTTGGTAACTTTCCTAATTAGACGCAATTAAACCTGTTATTAACTGATTTTATTAGCCATGATTACTCCCCTCTATATCAAGTCAATCTTATTATTTTAAATTTCAAACTCCTAGCCTAACCTAATATCAGCCACCCGATTTTGAACCCAAGAACCCAAATAGGATCTCACGCACCCATGATTACTAGATACCCATGCTAAAATTGAACCCAATAAATTCCTAGGCCAACAACTTTCGAAACCCCACACCTAGACTAGCCAGCTCACGTGATGACTTCTCAGGCCCACACACAACTCATTTGATAAGAGCCCTGTTATTTTTCTTCATGTGGGTACCCTCACTCTACCAATTTAATTGTAACCTAAGCCTAGCTCATATTGCCTTTCGTCACCCTTCACGTGATGTGTTTACTGCATGAAACCAAGTGCAATTTGAACCCAATAAAAACAAGTGCAATATTGACCCCAATACCAACTCACGTGCTGTGCTTCACTACCCTACATCATTCCTCATGGCAGCCTACCCTTATAAATTTTAATAAACCCTAAGAAATACCGGCCCCCCTACTCTCTTATATTTAGAAAATAAAAACCTAGGGCTATCTTCCTACACAGCCGCCCCTACTCTATCCCTCTCTTCTCCACGCTCGGGCCTCATCAACGCAGCCGCCCGACTTCCTCTTCTCCGTGCGCCATACTCACCTGCCCAGCAACCCAACGCCGAGCTCCGAAAACCCGTCGCAACCACAGCGCCACCCCCCACGGCATCTCCATCCCTTCCGCCATAGCCCAAACAACTCGCCGGAGCTCCTCCCTCACGCCAGCGACACACGCGACCCATGCCCAGGTCGCTGCACTCTCCGGCATCCTCCCTAGGCCGCTGCACTATCCGGCCTCCCACCTCCACGCTCACGGCAACAACCCCGTCGAGATCCTTCTCCACGCGGCCTCCTCTCCATGCCTCCGCCCAGATCCGGAGCCCCCTCGCGCCGCATCAGCTTGATCTGTGACCCCCATCACCGCCTGAACCACCAGCGCCTCGCCAACCTCCGCGTGCCGTCACCTTCCTCCTCACGACCCCTTCGTCACCAACACCGGTTGCTCTCGACGCCCAGGCCGCCGACACCACGGCCGCGGCTGTCCCCCGTCGTCGCTCCCCTGGGTCACCGTACATCCCGTCGACGACGCTGCAGTGAGAGGCTAGCAAGTCGTTGATGCCCTCAGTCGCTACAAGACTCGTCAACACCCAGACAGCAGCCCCACCTGTGACGTTGCCGACGACGCGCCGCCCGCTGCCCTTACTGAGTTCGTTCCCTACTAGGGAGGTAGGTTGTTTTACCCTATGCAAATTGTTAATCATGTTAGTAATTAAAATGAGAGCATGTTTTGTAGCCTTGGGTATTGAGGGAACCATGCCCTATATGGGATCAACGGTGCCATGTTAGTATATAGGTCAGTGTAAGAGTAATAAACAGAGGTATATAAATAACAACATGAGTTGAACTTAGGTCAAAAGATAAAGCCATCACATACTACCCTAGTAGTCTGTAGCTTCGTGGAAACCATAGCTTAGTACCTTAAACAGTAGTAAGCTGTGCAACTTTTGTAACTTAATAATAATGTTATAAAACATATAACCCCTGTTACAAATGTTATCATGGCATTAATATTCTGGGACCTTACAGAATGCAATGCTTCTCATATGTTAGTGGTATCATTACTAGCAGTAAACTCCATATATGAACATTATCTTGGTTGTAAGGTCTGAGGATTCCTTGCATGTGATCACTTTGTTAGGGTTGATACTTTATAAGTCGGCTTTGACCCACACCGTAACTTAGAAGACCTAACAAAACGGACCGATTAGACGTCGTAGGAACTTTTGTAATGTTGTTGTGATCTAAAACAGCTTTTTCTGATTATATGTTTTATCAAACCAGTGAACCGTCATCACTGTAGCGTAGTGGCCGTTGAGACGTTTCCGACGACACCAAGAACGTCAAAATCAGGCAAGTGTGCAAATAGTTATGGATTTTTGAAGTTTAATGTTTATTGCGTCACTTTTATTTATTGCTGTATAACTTGAAAAGCATACATGAAATGACGCATGAAAACGATGCCATGATAATCTGGACGAAATTTGGGATCCAACGGTATATCATACGATATATCCCCATTTTAAACAATAAGAGAAAGAAATCATTTCTGTAGCAAGTTAAACAAACAGGACATATTCGTCATTATTTAAATTTACGGTAACGGTCGTTCGACCTGTTTCCGCTTTGAACTGTCACTTAAAGGCGATAATGTTGATAACACCAAACTTCTGCGAATACGGACATGTTTAACAAGTTTTGACATCGTGACTATCGTGCGCCTCGAAGGCGGTATCGTGATATCGTGATGTCGTGTGAGTCGACTAGGCCGGCTCGTGTTCCGGTAAAACTTTTGGGTGGGGTTAGGGTTGAGCGGCCACTAGGTGTATGAAAGGTACTCTCCTCAAGAGCACCACCCGCACGCGGTGGGTTAGAGTCAATCACGGTAAGCCCCCGTGAGAGGAACGACCTTCTCATCACGACCTACAGGAGTGAACCCTAGATTAGAATGCTAACACTTGACAAGGAAATTGCAACGCTAACTTTGGTCTTTTGGGAAAATTGTCATGCTAATGAACTCAGAGAAAATCGTAGCTTTAAAATCTTGCAACTGCTTAGAACTACATGTTAGGGATGTTTACTATTCGTTTCAGTATAAATGTCTTTATTAAGTTGCTGCAGTCATTTCATTAAAACCTTAATGCTCCTTAAATTCATATCATTTGTATATCTTGCCTTGGGATGCTAATCGTTTCTTGCAGACCTTGCTGACATACATTCATGTTTGTGGATGTATGTCAGGTTCTGAGCTTGAGTGCTAGGGAGATCCTCTCGAGATGCCTGACTTAGAGAGCCAGAGTTCGCCGTAGACGCCGAGCCGTTTTCTGCGGAAAACTAGAGTCCTCTTTCTGTCGCTACTTTGAGTTTCGTTTTTAGTACTTGTAGTAGGATTAGTGCTTCGTTGTAGTTCCTTTTTGGCCACGCTGAGGCCCGGTTGTCTTATTTTCTTGTATGAACAATCCTGGGAGTGAACTTTAAATTTAATGAAATGTTTTCTGATTGTTCTGACACGCAAATGCAAGGACCCTCTTCTGTGTTTTTATCACAGACGCTTATTGAACTCGAGCTTCACCGCTCCAGTTCAAGCGGACCGCGTAACGCTCTCGCTTCCGGTGCCTTTTGGGAAGCGGGGCGTTACAGGTTTTAGTGGTGGCCCATGCAGGTCCTGCGACTGCGAAATTCAGAACAATGAGAACACTTTTCATTAGTCAAAACATCCAGAATTCGTTCGTACGTAAAATTACTCAAATACCTTGTCTCAGCATGATAGGAAACCCAATACCAGGATAATAGGTAGAGTTAGCTAGACGCTCGTGCTCGTTAGTTAGACACACATGCCACGACTTAGTATTATCATCCTCGGAGTCACCCTATCGATTGATCATCCAGCTCCGACCATACTAAATTGTTGAGCTTCCTTAGTCGTTCGCCTAGATTCTTCGAATCTAGGGCTCAACCGAACGTAGCGATCGTCGCCAAGCCAGTCGAACCTGATACACCTGCAATGGGTAGACTTCGAAGCGTAGGATATTCCCGATCTATAGATCCCTACCCCCAATGAACCCTTTACCTTGACTTCCTTATCGCAGTCTAGTTCGTTGTGGAACCTTAGTGCTAAACCTCAGTTGATCCAATAATTATTTCCTTCTGATGTTACCAATTCCTAATCATTACACTTCCATGTTAATGATCGTAAAAAGCCATTGTAGCGTATTCACAGAGTTACTGCTTAGTCGCCCTTACGTTTCGATCGTCAAACCTAATCCTTGTCCTCAATTCACGTAAACTCTTCAGAATCCGCCATCCTTAATCTTGAACCTCCCCATTACAAACCCGGGGTCTTAAAAAATAATGATAATATTTTCGATATTTCATTTATTGAATTCTTCGCTAAGTTTAAAATTCTTTCGAAAACTTTTACTTAGATTCTCTACACCTCAGTCGACTTAAATCTAATCTTGATTATGAAACTCTTCTGACGCGATCTTTAGTTATTATCTTGTAGCGACCTTCGAACCTACACCTTCTGCACTTACACTTCACATAGCCTCATACATCTACTCTATTTTCCTCATGTATTGAACTCTTTTTTTAAAAAAAAACGTTACTTCTAATTCGCTGGCTCAAAATATTATCCCCTTTTCTTACCAACATATTCCAAAAGCAGTCGTTCTTATATACTTTAAAATGCTTTCATAAGTTTAATAGAACTTCAAAATCATGTGTGTCAGTTTTATAATCATTGTCTTCATATATTTTAAGAAATAAAAAATTTTCTTTTTACAAATCTATTTCCATTTACAAAACAATCATTACAACACAATGTCCATATTACTCTTCACTTGTCATTTGACTGATCATATTTTACATTTTAACTTCTACCGTATACTCGCTACTTTACGTAAGTTATAATGATACTATTATTGTTGCACATATCCTTTCCTTCTTAATTATTTAATTGTCCATGAATATCGTATGTCATCAACCAACTAACCTCTAATCCATGCCACATTCGAAACCTTCCATCGCAACAGTAATTCATTGCATCATCCAACTCTGAATCCTTCACCTTTGCTTAGTTGTCACATTAGTGCTTATCTTTGCTTATGTCAGCTTTAGTTAAGTATAGCGGGACCATTAGCTTGATTGTGGTGTTGTGGTGCATGTATATAGATAGTGAGTGTGAACCCGTGTGTGAGAATCTCTATATATCACCCATGTATGAGTGTGCTTACCCTTGGTATATTATTATGGCGTGCTTATCTGTTGTGTTGTATGTGCATGTACGGTAAGTGCGATATATATGTATATAGTCGAGTGTAGAGTAGTAAGTGTTATATTTATACTTAGGCGAGTGATTGGCTATATCACTATGAGAATACCTGAATGTATTAGATTTAGTATTGGTTAGTCACTAGGAGTATATGTATCTTAGCCGTACTTGTTAATAATTGTAATTATACGCTAATACAGTGATGTGCATGTTAGGTACAATGGTTGTGTGTGTAGATTTATTGTGTGATTTGTGTGTTAGTATGTATGGCGTGTACTCACGCGTATATATGTACGTGATTAGTTATAGGTATGTGTGTATATACATATATTGTATAAATAAGTGTGTTGTATGCATAGTAAGATTTTAATATTACCCTACGGGATGATGTGTGAGCATGTGTATACCAGGAGGTATGCATGGCCGTATGTTAGTGACTATGTATATGTAAATGTATGAAACAGTATACTTGCCTATGTAAATAACCATGGTTGTGTATACCGGTGTGTGTATATTTGCCCTATAAAGATATGAGATAGGCGTGTAGTAGTGTTAGTATGTATATGTAAGTAAAATGTACGTATGTATTTGTATTTGAAAGTGTGTGATGTATGCGTATGTATATGTATGTGGATGTATATTGTTTCATTAAAATGTATGTATGACTGGGATAGAATGACCTTAGTGTCTAAGTCCGTTCACCCCTATGTCGGCCTATATAAGTAGGTCTGAGGACGAAGTTGATCCTAAGGTGGGTAGATTACGATGACCCTAGTACTATGAGTAAGGCGTGTATAAATTTGTATTGGGTATAAGGTATTACATGCATGTATATATGTGTAGTGTTATATATTATAATGTGTATATAGTAGTATGTTGTATGTAAAAGTGATTGTACAATTGAAGTGTTAATTGACTAAGAATGATTGTATTTCTTATTAGTGGTATGTTTATGTGACATGTAGTATTATATCATTAAAGATTGTGAGTGTATGAGATATATGGTAATATATTGTGTATTAATAATGATGTGAGTGTGCAAGGTGTTGGCACACGTACAGCTAGAAAATTGATGTGGTGGTATAGTAAAGTGTTACTGTTTATCCGAGTATAATGTTGGTTGGATTATATTTGTAGGATGATATTAAACATGTTATGTAAATACGTAATTGGTGATGTGTGTATGTACCTTGTTACTAATATTAGCATGAACGTTGATTAGTCTTATCTGTGGTAATATTATGGGGGTTGATGTTGGCATTAGAAATACTATTTGGTTATGGCATAATAGTTATTTATGGTGTGTATGCGTTAGAAGAGGAGATACCAGCGTTACCTTCTGTTCTCCCCGTGTCTTAGCCGGTATGATTCCGAGGACGGAATCGTTTTTAAGGTGGATAGGATGTAACGACCGGTTTCGCGTACTTTTTCTGTATCCGTAGTTAGGCGTATCTGTCCCCGTACACGTATTAACCTCTAATATTTTTCACCTAAATTATTACTACAATTATTTTTAAACCACATAGTTAAATCATCTATTATTATTATTATTATTATTTTAGCAACTCTTCTTATAGTTAATTTAAACTTTTGAATTCAAATGAGAACTCCCCATATTAAATCCTAATAAAACTCATTAATTCAATGTTTGGTAACTTTCCTAATTAGACGCAATTAAACCTGTTATTAACTGATTTTATTAGCCCTGATTACTCCCCTCTATATCAAGTCAATCTTATTATTTTAAATTTCAAACTCCAAGCCTAACCTAATATCAGCCACCCGATTTTGAACCCAAGAACCCAAATAGGAGCTCACGCACCCATGTTACTAGATACCCATGCTAAAATTGAACCCAACAAATTCCCAGGCCAACAACTTTCGAAACCCCACACCTAGACTAGCCAGCTCACGTGATGACTTCTCAGGCCCACACACAACTCATTTGATAAGAGCCCTGTTATTTTTCTTCATGTGGGTACCCTCACTCTACCAATTTAATTGTAACCTAAGCCTAGCTCATATTGCCTTTCGTCACCCTTCACGTGATGTGTTTACTGCATGAAACCAAGTGCAATTTGAACCCAATAAAAACAAGTGCAATATTGACCCCAATACCAACTCACGTGCTGTGCTTCACTACCCTACATCATTCCTCATGGCAGCCTACCCTTATAAATTTTAATAAACCCTAAGAAATACCGGCCCCCCTACTCTCTTATATTTAGAAAATAAAAACCTAGGGCTATCTTCCTACACAGCCGCCCCTACTCTATCCCTCTCTTCTCCACGCTCGGGCCTCATCAACGCAGCCGCCCGACTTCCTCTTCTCCGTGCGCCATACTCACCTGCCCAGCAACCCAACGCCGAGCTCCGAAAACCCGTCGCAACCACAGCGCCACCCCCCACGGCATCTCCATCCCTTCCGCCATAGCCCAAACAACTCGCCGGAGCTCCTCCCTCACGCCGGCGACACACGCGACCCATGCCCAGGTCGCTGCACTCTCCGGCCTCCTCCCTAGGCCGCTGCACTCTCCGGCCTCCCACCTCCACGCTCACGGCAACAACCCCGTCGAGATCCTTCTCCACGCGGCCTCCTCTCCATGCCTCCGCCAAGATCCGGAGCCCCCTCGCGCCGCATCAGCTTGATCTGTGACCCCCATCACCGCCTGAACCACCAGCGCCTCGCCAACCTCCGCGTGCCGTCACCTTCCTCCTCACGACCCCTTCGTCACCAACACCGGTTGCTCTCGACGCCCAGGCCGCTGACACCACGGCCGCGGTTGTCCCCCGTCGTCGCTCCCCTGGGTCACCGTACATCACGTCGACGACGCTGCAGTGAGAGGCTAGCAAGTCGTTGATGCCCTCAGTCGCTACAAGACTCGTCAACACCCAGACAGCAGCCCCACCTGTGACGTTGCTGACGACGCGCCGCCCGCTGCCCTTACTGAGTTCGTTCCCTACTAGGGAGGTAGGTTGTTTTACCCTATGCAAATTGTTAATCATGTTAGTAATTAAAATGAGAGCATGTTTTGTAGCCTTGGGTATTGAGGGAACCATGCCCTATATGGGATCAACGGTGCCATGTTAGTATATAGGTCAGTGTAAGAGTAATAAACAGAGGTATATAAATAACAACATGAGTTGAACTTAGGTCAAAAGATAAAGCCATCACATACTACCCTAGTAGTCTGTAGCTTCGTGGAAACCATAGCTTAGTACCTTAAACAGTAGTAAGCTGTGCAACTTTTGTAACTTAATAATAATGTTATAAAACATATAACCCCTGTTACAAATGTTATCATGGCATTAATATTCTGGGACCTTACAGAATGCAATGCTTCTCATATGTTAGTGGTATCATTACTAGCAGTAAACTCCATATATGAACATTATCTTGGTTGTAAGGTCTGAGGATTCCTTGCATGTGATCACTTTGTTAGGGTTGATACTTTATAAGTCGGCTTTGACCCACACCGTAACTTAGAAGACCTAACAAAACGGACCGATTAGACGTCGTAGGAACTTTTGTAATGTTGTTGTGATCTAAAACAGCTTTTTCTGATTATATGTTTTATCAAACCAGTGAACCGTCATCACCGTAGCGTAATGGCCGTTGAGACGTTTCCGACGACACCAAGAACGTCAAAATCAGGCAAGTGTGCAAATAGTTATGGATTTTTGAAGTTTAATGTTTATTGCGTCACTTTTATTTATTGATGTATAACTTGAAAAGCATACGTGAAATGACGCATGAAAACGATGCCATGATAATCTGGACGAAATTTGGGATCCAACGGTATATCATACGATATATCCCCATTTTAAACAATAAGAGAAAGAAATCATTTCTGTAGCAAGTTAAACAAACAGGACATATTCGTCATTATTTAAATTTACGGTAACGGTCGTTCGACCTGTTTCCGCTTTGTAGAACTGTCACTTAAAGGCGATAATGTTGATAACACCAAACTTCTGCGAATACGGACATGTTTAACAAGTTTTGACATCGTGACTATCGTGCGCCTCGAAGGCGGTATCGTGATATCGTGATGTCGTGTGAGTCGACTAGGCCGGCTCGTGTTCCGGTAAAACTTTTGGGTGGGGTTAGGGTTGAGCGGCCACTAGGCGTATGAAAGGTACTCTCCTCAAGAGCACCACCCGCACGCGGTGGGTTAGAGTCAATCACGGTAAGCCCCCGTGAGAGGAACGACCTTCTCATCACGACCTACAGGAGTGAACCCTAGATTAGAATGCTAACACTTGACAAGGAAATTGCAACGCTAACTTTGGTCTTTTGGGAAAATTGTCATGCTAATGAACTCAGAGAAAATCGTAGCTTTAAAATCTTGCAACTGCTTAGAACTACATGCTAGGGATGTTTACTATTCGTTTCAGTATAAATGTCTTTATTAAGTTGCTGCAGTCATTTCATTAAAACCTTAATGCTCCTTAAATTCATATCATTTGTATATCTTGCCTTGGGATGCTAATCGTTTCTTGCAGACCTTGCTGACATACATTCATGTTTGTGGATGTATGTCAGGTTCTGAGCTTGAGTGCTAGGGAGATCCTCTCGAGACGCCTGACTTAGAGAGCCAGAGTTCGCCGTAGACGCCGAGCCGTTTTCTGCGGAAAACTAGAGTCCCCTTTCCGTCGCTACTTTGAGTTTTGGTTTTAGTACTTGTAGTAGGATTAGTGCTTCGTTGTAGTTCCTTTTTGGCCACGTTGAGGCCCGGTTGTCTTATTTTCTTGTATGAACAATCCTGGGAGTGAACTTTAAATTTAATGAAATGTTTTCTGACTGACATGCAAATGCAAGGACCCTCTTCTGTGTTTTTATCACAGACGCTTATTGAACTCGAGCTTCACCGCTCCAGTTCAAGCGGACCGCGTAACGCTCTCACTTCCGATGCCTTTTGGGAAGCGGGGCGTTACAGGTAATATCCGATCAATTCTCTCTTTTTATTTATTATGCTTTTTATTATGAATTATCTCATGTGTACCTTTATGTGTAGTGAGGGCATAGTTGAACCCTACTGTAGATTATTCGCATGGGTTGATCGCCCCCAAATATCGATTTGTTGAACTATTGCTAGGTTTAGTCTTGGATGTGCATATCATCAATTTAGTTATTAAATTTCTATACAATCCTAACCACCAATGAGAAATCGGGGCTTTGGTTTGATGCATATTAATGTTAGATTTATTTTCTATTAACTAGGGTTACGACGCGACATCGGACCTTGATTAATTAGAGCTACTAAATTAGGGTTATTGACGAGACATCAAAACCCTAGTTTAGATATCCAGACTTTGATCTGAGTTCTCCCACGAGACTTGGCAAAAATGAGGATTGTGATTTAGTTCTCACATAGGCCTTAATTTAATAAATTGAGAAGTTAGACCAATCATTGCGATTAACTTTGCAATATCGTGGATACTTAGACCTAGAGCCTTTTTCTTTCTTCTTATTATTCTCCTTTATAAACATACACGTAGCTAACTATAACCTAGGATTGGTTGGTACTCGGTCTGACATCTTCCTGTGTTCGACCTATAAGGTACAACTACACCGTGCCCTTGCGGTAATATAAAACCCTAATAAGGGGTGTATTCGATTGATATTAGCTAAATCCTTGGTTTATTAGACTACGTATATATAAACAATGTATAAAATAAATTTTGCTTACCTTTTTGCTACTCTTTTGTTCTACTGACAGTCTTTTCCTATTTCTTTTATTTGTGTGATCAGGTAAATTTGGAGTTACGATGTGGATGCCAGATGAGATGTATACAGGAAATTTCGCTGCTTTGACACATCAGAATGCTTAGATAGGAGCTTACAATTATTTTCCACAGGTTGTAGAAAGCTACGAGATTTGTGGTATGTAGGGACAAGCATCTGATAATTGCCAATACAATACCCACCCTTATAACCCAAATTCATATACCTACAACCATTGCCCAAATTACTCCTATCAACAACCTCAAACATATATGCCACCGCCGCGCCGCCACACCAAAAATCAAGCCTTGAGATCATGTTGGAAAATTTTATTGCAAACCATGGCCTACCGATTAAATCCTTACCTTCTCCTCCTCCTCCAAAAATATCAAGCCTTGAAAACATGTTAGAAGATTTTATTGCAACCCAAGGCCTACCGATTGATTCCTCCGCTACCATTTCGATCGACACCCATTCTAACCTAATAACCGAGTATATTTCTCAATCACAAGGGCAGTCGAAACAAAATTCATGGGGTCAGATCATTGAAATTACACCGAAGAGTGGAGAACATCTGGAAAGACCATTTAGCACAGTGAATACTTCCACCGTTCCATGATACAACAGAGGAGAATCTAAATAAAATATTGAGGACCGGGCAATGTGGCACTAGACATTTAGGGAGTAGATTGTTGGCTTCACCTAAATTGACGAAGAGACTTCCTGGGAAGCTTGGGAGAGGTACAACAATTTGCTGCTTGGATTGCATCAGCATGAGGTCGACACGATCTTCCTCATTCATTCCTTATGTGGAGGACTACAAGTGCACATGCAGAAGTATATGGTAATGATGAATAATGGCAAACTTTTTTGACATGTCACCTGAAGTAGCTTGGAAATATTTGGAGGGTGCTACCATGTCTAACACGTTCCGGCCACTTGCATCACATGAGGTAATTTATCTAAACAACATCTTATCAATTCTGATATAAATTCCTCCTCTTATGCAGGTGATACCACTGAGACATATCTTGCCGATAACCTCATCCAATGCTACACCTTAGAAGATGATGGGATGGATGATGGGATGTTCGTTAGACTTCAGGGAAACATGATCCGATTCTACTCGGATGAGGACAATTTTGAGGTTTACGCGGGCGAGAGCAGTATTTCTGAAATAGATGAGCCCACGCCACCCTTTTCTTTTGATCAGTTCCCTATTTTGAGTCCAGCAAAATCACTGAGAGGACTATGATGCACATACCTACGAGGAGGGCATATGTGCGGGCATGGACACGATGACACATTTCAGTGGACCCGAACCATGTCCATCTCCACAGTCGTCACCACAGTCACTATCATTCATTAGAGGCTGAGCACCTAGATAACACCGTTCAGGGAGATTTCCTAGACTCCACACACTCCTTTTCTGAATCTCAAACTTTACCTCATTATTCTCTAGATTCAGATATTTCTGTCACAATGTATTTCCCGCAGGACATAAGTACATATGCACTGGAGGTATGCTTAGTTGTGCCAGCACATGACCACTTTGAGAATGAAAATAGGGAGGATTTGATCGCATCTTATTCCGAGAGCAGTGAAATTTTTCCAGGGAGCATCTGCCAACCTGTTCTAATATTTCCTACCATTTTTGATGAGTATATCTGGAATAACTTCATTATAGGGAATAAATTTTCAATAAGATTAACACAGCTTGTCTCTCGTAGGTTATAGGTGGACACCTTCAAGAGATGGTAAGAGCTGTTTGCTAGGATCCAATGATGTTCGTGGAGTGAAGCAACTGGCTGAACCACAAAAGCAGCCGATGGAACAGATTCTTACTATATTAAAAATCCTTGATCTGCCTTTTGACCATGTGCAAGCTACCTAGTAGGGTTAGAGTTTTATTTGCTTTCTAGAATAGTGTTTGAATAAACTCGTCCTCCTCTCGGCAGCGAGGGGAAAGTATTAGGATTGAAAATAAAATAAATATATAATAGTAAATTTCTCACCTTTAATCGGTCCACAAACAACATCGTTTTGACCCACGAACCCTCGACATACAAATTTTTCCCACACTTGCTTCGATCCCAACGATATTCTCCTTCTCTCACCCCCAGACACCATACCATTGAGCCCCCCAAACATAAACCCAGGCAATTAACATCCTTATCTCATTTAGGGCGGTGTTTATTTCTAGCTTCGGGGAGGCTCTCCGATGCATCTCATCATTTTTCATGTATTTAGTCGCATTCGCATAACATTCACCATTTCATTATTTTCCACCCAATCACGCCCCCATGTGTATCCCCCGATTTTCTATCCATATTGCATTGGGGACAATGTTTAATTCAAGCTTGGGGGAGGTCCATATACATGTATTTGCATCTAATGCATATTATTTTAGTCATATTTTCCTTATTTTTCACCACTTTTTTTAAAAAATATTCATACATTTTTCCTTTTCATTTTTCCATGCATCCCATGCATAATTCTTTAGTTCCATGAGTATTGCATTTTATATTCATTATGCTTATGTAACCCTTTGGATTTTCAATCTTTTGGTCGGATTCCCGAGATTGTCTATGATATTACTTAGAGTGTGTTTTACGTTAAAACTTATGTAAATATGCCCCTTATGAATGTGTTTATAGTTTTTCCAAGATATACATTCTCAAAATGGCCTAGGTTATATTTGACTTGCTAATCCACTTTATGCCTGTATCAAGGAAGCTTTAGGTGAGTTGAATGGTTTGTAATCTGATAAGACTTGGATAACTACATGATTATTCCAATACTGAGGAATGGTATTGATATGTGTATAGCGTGCATCGTTCTGTCAGCTATTACTGGTAGCCGGGTCCTAGTGCCTCAAGAAGCATTGAGGATTATCACCGAAAAGTATGGCTTGGGGAGTGCATAGAACAAAATTCACAGTTGGTTTAAGCTATTAGGTCTGAGGGTTCTTCTTGGCCCAATGCCCTAATGTCGTCTGATCTGCGAGTCATTGACCAAACGCTCCTTACAAATCTAAGGTTGAAAAAAGGGAAAATATGACTAAAATGGTATGCATGAGATGCAAATGCATGGAAGTGCTCTCCCCCTACATTAATGCATGGTGTTAGAAAAAAATCTTTAAACTCCCACTGCATCTTTGCATGTTAGGATAAGCATAATTAAAGCATAATTTCATTTTACATCTCATTAGTGGTAGGGGTGTGTGTGTGCCAGATATGCAATATGACTGGCTCTAAAAAGTGTAACTCCCAAGCGCAGGAGGTCAAGAATTAATAAATCCTAGTGAGTCGGGAGTCGTATTCCATAGGGACAATTCACTCTACAATTATGCAAGTTCAATTGATTATAGAGGGAATAATGGTGTGACCAATACCATCTCAAGCTATAAAAAATTGGGTGGTAGGATAGGTAGTATGAAAAGTAATCTAAGATTCACTAATGTCGTTTCTCCTATTGGGGAAAAGGATAGGAGGATTTGTATGTACTACGTGGTCATCCAGGGTTTATGCTAATTTTGATTCCAAATTTGCTCGTGTGTCCTTTCGGAGTGTGCATGATGAATGTTATAACTCAATGGTGAACCTTATGGGTCTGCACCATCGGAAGATGCCCTCATGGAGGTTAAACCAAGGGTATAACTCAATTACAATTTGCTTTCAGTCTTACGCGATCGAATGATGGATCAATTAAATCAATATGTGTTGCATTAAATGAATTTGTCGTGTCATTAATCTCACGACATTAAAATAAATCAAGAGGGGCCTCTAGGCATAATCCTCTTGGATCATAACCCCCTCTGGTGATCATCAAGCATAGTAGACATTAATGACATAATGAATCTAAGCATTAAAAATGTGCAATGCAACAAAGAAATCACACATCACATGATCCCCAAAATTACCTCTAGCGAGAGATTTAAGGCATTATAACTATAGATGAAGAGTTTCTAATCAAAATCATTATCCAATACAATGCTACAAAGAAATAAATCAAAACACAAAAGAGGAGAAGATAGAGATCAAATCTGCAAACAAATTAGCAAGAGATGAAGCTCCAAATCTCCTCGTGAGTTCCTCTAAACCCTAGCTCAAATAGGTTCACATTCGTTTTGCTCATCCAAAGATAAAGAAAATAAAAGCCCTAAGCTCCTATTTATACTGCCGTAAACCCTCCTAATCTCCTCTATTAATCGCATGAATCGATGGCTGAGAATGATTTGGGTTCGATTGAAAACACATCAGAAATCGTCAAGAAGATGACCGCCAGACGTCTAGAGAAGGATCTCTAGACGTCTGGTTCTACCGACGTGGTTATCGTTAAGTTGAGCTACCCAAACGTCTAGTGAAGGACATCCAGATGTCTGGTAGCTTGGCGATTCAACTGGGCAGATGATCCATCAAACGTCTTCTATGGAGCACCTAGATGTCTGGCATATCCGAATATCTACCGCATAGTAATCAAGAAGTCAGGCTCCTCTTCTTCAGACATCTGGTGGCACTGTAGCTGATTCTTCTCATCTCTTTGTCTTTTTTGCCACTAAATTGGGGTCGACTAAAAATCCGTCTGATTAGGGGGATCAGACGTCTGAAGTGGAGCATCCTAACATCTGATGAAGCCCCATCAGATGGCTGATCCTGCATTGGGTTGTCTTCTTCCAAGAGTTTAAAGGGTGATCCTAGACTCCGAAAAATCTGCAAAAATAGTCGTTGGAATCGTGAAAGAACCACCTTCCCTATGAAAATATGAGAAGATAAAAATAAGCCATAAAAATAATGTTTTATGCATAAATAAGTGATAAGATCCAATTTCTCATGATAATCCAAAAATGCACATATCGAAACTAAATTGGATATGAAATATGCACAAAATGCACATGAAATTGGGGGATAAATATACAATATTCATGTGCAATCACAATACAAACCGAATGAGTGAGTTTAAGTCACAAATACAACTAATTTGAATTATTTTGAGTACTACTAATCATCAACACCATATTTTATAAGCATTCATATCTCTCTCCTCCTTTATTATATCAAAAAGATAAAAGGAGGGACAAACAATTCTTATGATGTGTCATATCATGGTGTGTATCAAGAACTCAAGATATAAAATGTTATGACACAGATAATGAGCTAAGATATAGATATAAAAAAGAATGTCAATCTTATGAACTTGTAATCATAACAGGATATCTAGATTAAATATCATGATCAATATCTAAACATCATGTCATGCATGGAGATAATATATTGCATATCCATCATATGTACAATATGGTATATATCATAATTTCTCATCACTAGCTCAAGAATACAAGTGATATAAGCATAACAAAACAAAATGTTATAGCACCAAGGATAATATGTTTAGATACAAACCAAAATATCAAGTCAAAGATGTCTCGTAATACATAATTGGAACATATAAATTGTTTATAACAAGCATCATCAAAATACACAACACTCTCATAATAATTAAGCTTCAGGAGGAGGATGTCCATAAAGTCTAACTTTAATCTATTGATCACATGTTGAATTTCACCAATCTTGTACTTGATCATATCAATCTTGTGATAGAATTCTTGTTCCCATTGATGCTTAAGTTGATCCAATTTTAGATTCATCTCTTATCTTAACTGATCCAACCTAGAAAAGAGCATGGCAATGTAGGGTGGTGGAGTAGCAGTGCACTAGGTGAGCCTACATGAGGGGATGGTGTAATGGGCACACCCTTGGATTCTTCATCAAAAGAGTCATTATCAGAATTAAGTGGATTGTCTGTGGGATTTTGATGAAGTTTCATCCTAGTCAATGCATTTTTATTAAAACTAACCTTAGGAGACATAACATAAGTCTCTATGGTTAGATCAATGCCATGGTGTGTGAAAATAGGAGTGAGAAATTGACCATGATGTAATGATGATGCATGCATGTAGACCAAGGTATTATAAATCAAACTTGCCAAATTTACTTTTATCTGGGCTATGAGAGCATAAACACATTTTGTCAAGTTCTCAGATAAATTGGTGTAGCTCCCAGATTTTTGCTGAATGTTGTAAGAAATGGTTTGTTCAAGAATTCTTGCCCGAGGTCTCATTGTCTTCGTTGTAATGTTGGGCTTATAGGATTCACCCTTAGAGAATATAAGATCCAAAAAATTTCAGCCATTCATATGGATCTCTCTAAGCATTACTCCTTGGCTCGGGATGCCTAATATATTAACTATAGTGGTAGGTGATATGTTGATGTGTGTGTTCTTCACCTTAATAGAAAAACTTGATGCACCCGTAATCATGTTGGTATAAATAAGTGAACCAATTTAGGATAGCAATTACATGCATTATCGATAGAGAGAAGTCTCTCAATTCCTTAGTAGGCAAATGCTTGCCAAATCTCATAACCCCCAAAGTCATCATATTTAACAAATCGTTCTTGTACAATTTTTAGCTTGTAGTTTCTCTCATAAGTACTCATCAGTTCGGTCCTATTCAAAAACTGAACTATGGATGATTCTTCAGGTTGTTGAGAGGATGATGGTTAATAAGATGATCTCTTTTTCTTGACTACATGGCACTACATCCTCTGTGCATTTTTAAAAGGTGGGTGTATAGTGATCTACACAAGCTATATGAGTGCAATGCAACAACACAAATGAAATGAGATGAGAAATGAAATTATACATATCTAAGATGAAAACCTTTAACAAATCCCTTGAAATCCTTGAGAAATTTAAGATCAAGCGAGATGAATCAAGAAGTTTTGGTGGATTTAGATTTGGGGTTATTGAGAGAGAATGAGAAATTTTGGTTTGTATTTAGGCTTTTGAGTTAGAGAGGCGTAATCTAAGCCATAGGATGAGATTTGAGCGCTAGGACTAACTCTCTTAAATGCGGTTGATTCATAGAACCCATTAAGAAATGGGTATAGTTCGGTTAAGCCCAAATCAAACCTAATAACCATCAGAAACTAGAACAGATCGGGTTTTTGAAAGCTTAAAACATAACGATGATCGACCAGTGAACCTGAAACTCACTTGATCGGCCAGATTCAATATGAAACATGAGTGAATCTATCACAAATCACTTTCTATGGTTTTTTAACTATTTTACATACAAAAAAATCCAAGCATACGCATGCAAATTAATTAACCATATATGTGTGTGATACCAAGTGTTATGTTATGGTATCTCACTTAGGCTGAACCTAAGCTATCATTTTGGAAACCAAATCCAATTGGGTCTAGCTTTCTCATCTTTTACATATCTATAATTAGGTGATTCATGAACATCTTGTTTAAACTTAGTTACATACTTATTAAATATCTTATTATTTAACCTTTTGGAATCCAAATTTTAATTATTTTCCTTTATTAGAGTTAACATTATTGGAAATTGTCTTTCTAAAATTAGTTTGTGTAGGTTGACCTTTAGGGCTCCTATAGTTACTAGGATTAAAGTTGGGGTTGTATCCTAATCCATTTTTATTATTTTTGATTATATGGATCCTATTAAATTATTAGGTGTTCTTTGCCTTTATTAAATTTTGAAACATTATTGTGTAAATAATTATACGTATCTTTAGTTGATTCTACTTCATTACCCAATTTTTCTATCCTAGTATTCAATATATTAGAATCATCAATGCATCTTTTATTATCTAATTTTAAACATTGGTTCTCATCCCTAAGCCTTTTTTTTGTCTTTTTCTAATTTTTTATTCAAGAGAGTTAATTCTTCCAGATTATCCTTTTATTTCATCAATTTTGATTTTTAACCTATTGTTATCTTCTTCAACTAAATTTTTTTACATTAACACAATTTTTATGAATATTTTATATCCTTTTATACTCCCTAAGCAATTTCTCATGAGGCACACATAAATCCTCAAAAGCATGCTCAACATCAAAATCATTATTATTATCATCATCATTATTATCATCATTATCCTCACAACTATAATAATCATTGTTACTATCTACATGAGAAGATGAAGTGCTTACATTTGTAAAAGTTGAGGCCATAAAACATATATGATCCCTCTTTTCCCTTTCTTCTTCTTCATCTGATGAGGAGTATGAATCATTGGAGCTATCCTCGCCATCTCTTCTATCCCAAGCTGTGAATGCATTCCCCTTGGGCTTCTGTATCTTCTCATCCTTGTAGCTTCTTCTCTTCTTCCTCTCCCTGTCTTTCCATCTGTCATTGTCATTGTTCTTTTTCCTCTCCAATGGACAATCTCTTTTAATAAGCCCTGGCATGTTGCGACCAAAGCAAATGATATCGTTAGATAATCTAGCTTTGTATATAGACAGCTTACTTCTCAACATCCTTTTGAACATCCTTGAAATGAGAGCCATGCTATCTTCATCAAGATCGGAGTCATCGGACTCAGGCTCCTTAACTCTAGATTTGAATGCTAAAATCTTCTCTTTGGTTATTCTTCTCGCTTATCTTCTTCAAGTTCAATCTCGAATTCCATGAGGTTTCCCATCAATTCTTCCATGGTGAGTTTGGATATCTTATTAGCTTCTCGGATTGCCATTGTCTTTGGCTTCCACTACGGCCTTCGTAATCTGATAATCTTCATTACCTAGTCATATACAGAGATTTTCTTGCCTAATCCAGCAAGTTCGTTAATAATCTCTGTAAAATGAGTATTTACTACTAAAATAGACCCCCTTCTTTCATTTTAAAACTTTCAAATTTAGCATTCAACATATTAATTCTAAATTCTTTTACCTTATTGGTACCATCATGTTCTACATCTAATGTGTGCCATATTTGGTGTGCCATTGCACATTGTGAAACGCAGTTGAACTCGTTCACATCTGATGCGTAAAATAGTGCATTCATGGCTTTGGCGTTTAGGTTGCCCTTCTTTTTGACTTCCTTCTCCCACGTCTCCATTGTGGTGTTTGTTGGATACAACGATTGATGACTTCGTGTTTAATGGTAACAAACTCGTGTGAATGTTTTGATGTGTGTACTAAGTGTTTCAGGAGTGGCAATGCTGTAAATATAGATACGGTGGCAAACTTGTGAATATTCAAAGGGGGACTTAGTCAAAGTGATGAAGAAATAAGAAATTCATATTCTAAAGGGACTTAGTCAAATTGGTGGAGAGATAATGAGGGTTATTTGAAATTGAAATCCCACACAAATACAAATCAAATTTAAATTTCTATTGCAATCAAATTCCTACTTCTAAGGGATTTGTTTTGATCTAATCCCTCTCACCAATACCTATACTTAAACCCCTTCTCCCAAAGGAAGATGGCATGCGACAATATACAAAACCTAGCTTTAAAAATCCCCTAAGCCGTAAGCTTCCTCCTACAAAAATCTCAAAGCCGCAACATTCTTCAAAAGTAAAACCCAAGATACAAGACTCACATGACATGACTCATATGTCAATATAGATCTCCAAGTCGCAAAAAGCCAGGTGTTCTCTTTGCAGGAGCTGCAATTCCTTCATCAACTGGAAAGCCGCAGGGACAAAAACATTACTTAAAAAATTCACGATTGCTTTCTGTGTTCATTCACTTTAAGTTTTTAAATCTCCACTGACTTGTTGTTTTTTATTGTAGGAAACTTATGTTTGCAAGGCACATCTGCATGGGATATTAAAGAGCAACAACTAGAAGGATTTCTAAGCATCAAGTCCAAAGGCCAGTTCGTTTTCTCAAGTCTTCACATGTTCAAAGCAACAATCCGTAAGGATCTCAAAGCATCAAGTCCCAATGCCACTTTGATTTTCTCATGTCTTCATAAGTTCAAAAGTCCAGGATGAAATCTTTGACCCCCTTGCCGAGTTCACTTCTGCTGCCGTAAGGTCTCCTTCATCCTAATTGTGGGGACCTGAGATGGCAAAGAGAACACTAGATAGGTGGAAAAGTGTTTTCGCAAATTAAAATTCCTCTAGAAATCTCCGTAGAATTAATAAAGAGTGACCTATTATTAATCCTAATCAATACAAAATAATATTTGCAATAATAAAGTTAAGAAGCGGAATGTAAATGCAAGTGAATAAATAACAATCGCAGACACACTGATTTTTATCCTGGTTCCCCACAACCTGCGTACGTCCAGTCCCCGAATCTCTGTCGGGCTTTAATCCACTATTTATGGTAAATAGTACAAACCACCTCACATCCAATGAGGATTTTCCCTTCCCTCACAACCCAAGGAGTTTTACAAACTCCTTGCCTACAACAAGGATTTCCAAGACCCTTGTCTCCAAGGGACTCAAAATAAGATCAGATCCAATACACCACAATGAATTAGTGGAGATTGGTTTTTACACCCAAAAAGTCGATAGCCAAGACGAATGTGCAATTGTGCTCTATGTGGCTAAAGAATAAATCTTTCTTTGATCACACAAAGAATATTAGTTGATTCAATGTGATCAAGAACTTTTGTTGTTTTTAAAAAATCCTTTAAGAATATTCAAAAATAAAGTAGAAAGGATTTTGAAAAAACACATTGCAGTAGCCAAATAAAAATGATCTTAACAGAAGATAGAAAAATACGCACAATAATAAGATCAAAAATTAAAACAGTTTAGCTATGAAGAACCTGAGAGCAATTGAAAATTAGAGAACTTGAATGCTTTGAGAGAACTTTGAATTTTGCTCAAGAATGATTGGTTTAGAAAATGATCTATGTAACTGCCTGTATTTATCAGTACACATTTCGTACGTATTTTTATTAATACATTGAACTATTTGAATGTTTGCGTTATGACTTTATTTATTCCATCGCTAGAACGCATGATCGGACACCGTCTTAGTGACCCACTCGACTTCACGATCGCGCTACCACTAATTTTATCATTTTTGGACATCATTGATGTGCAATAGCAAAATCATAATAACTGGAATATTTCTAACCATACTGATTTTTCCTTAATCCAATTATATCCTCTATATATATACACTAATAAATCCTAATAAGTTTTAATAAAAATCTTAATTAAACCCTAACAATCAAATCTAAAATATTCAAACAAAAAAATATTATCCCCTAAATATTAATTATTCTAACAAATCTTAATCCTAACTAATCTCCCGCGTCATCCCCATTTTTATGAGGCGTATCCCACTCACCTCACAAGTCCCCTCGCCTGCAACCAACACATCCACGTAACCCATGCATGCAAATCCAAAGGTATCCAAACGAAACAACCCATGCGATCTCCTGAGGATCACAACCACCCATACGAAATCATCTAAGTATCTCAACCGACCCCGCACGTTCTTTCTTCTTCTTCATAAAACCAACAGCCTTCTCCAATCGACCCACTCACAGCACAACCTCCTTCAAACTCTAGAGCACCACCTGAAACCCATCTCCCCGTTTCCTATCCCCGATACCTCAGCCTCGAACTTTAGCACCGACGACCCAAGCTCCGACCATGCCACTTACACCGGCGATAGCCTCATCCCACAACCTCGCAGCCTCCTCAACCCCATCTCCGGCGACCTCAACCTCCCATCGAAACCACAAACTCGCCACCAAGAACCCTGACGGCCCACAGCAGTCCCATCTCCTCTCCTTCCTTTAAACTTTGTACGCCAACCCTAACTCTGAGCAACCCTCTGGCTCTCTCCTCCTCCCGTCAAGTACCCACGCCACAAAACTCCCTCCGACGTTCTTCCTCCCCCACAAAGCAACGGCCACCTCCCCAGTAACTTCACGCTTCAATCTCCCTCCCTCCTTCTCGGATCACCCCAAGCACACATGCCAGTACCTCCCTCCGGTGACCTTTGAAGCCGCCACCCCTCTCACCTCTGAACCCCGTCTTCTTCGAACTTAGCCCATCTCTCATGCCACACCCTAGCTCCGACCAACCACACTTCAAAACACCGTGCCACCCCTACTGCAGTCACCGTCGAACCACACGTCGCCCATAGCTTTCACCGCACCGACCACTTCCTTCTCCCCGTGCCTCCGACGACCCGCAACGACGTCCGCTCACTGTAGTCACCCTCGACACCATCTACAGTCACCACCCGCGCTGTTGCCACTCGCCGTTGTCGCTGCCTGGACCACCGTTATTGTCGCCCGGACTGTCGCTGTAGCGCCTCCGACCGTCGTCGCCATCTGCAAGCCTGCATGTGGGGATACAATGCAAACACGTAAGTTTTAATGTTATTATACTACATGTTATTATATATATAAGTGTTATAATATAATAGTTTTAGTGTAAACAGTATGTTGAATTATTGAACATGTATATGTTATATTATGTACTCGGTAAGTTAACTAAGTTATATATGTATATATATTATTAATTTACCCATTACAACTTATAATTTATACCATGTATTCACGATTAGTAAATTAGTATACGGCAAAATTTATAAATGTTAGTATAGACAATGAGTTTATATTAAATACGTAAGTTCATATAAACAACATATAGTATATAAACAGTGTTTTTTAAGGTTAAATTTAATATTATTTCATTAAGATTGTTAATTTAATGTTGTAAATCTAAATGACGCAGTTAAACCGTGCCTCTCGTTATAATCACTTGGACACCCAACATCACCTCCAGGCAAGTATTTTATCGTAACTGAATTGCAAACTGAACTGTTCAACTTTAGTGCTAAAATTGTATTTTAATGCGCTTGTCAACTTTAGAAGCTAAACTACATGCTTTCATTATACTGGTCGCTTTCTGATTAAATGGACATGTAATAACAATGTTGCCTGTTGAAACAAATTACTATCTACGTGCTATCAATTGAACTAATTTGGACAGAGGGTAGGACATAACCCTCGAAACGCATATGTGCTACCATCGAATACAGATGGGATGAACCTAGTCGAAGACTAGACAGACATTTTAGATGGGGTTGGTTCATGTAGTAGAGTTTGTAAGTGTGTCTTGAACTCATTACGGCTAGGCCATACCACACTAATGGAAGCAAGCATCTTGGCCATTTTCCAGGTTAGGGATGGCAAGAAGCGTCACAGTAAGCTTCTGATGATAGGGTGTATCGAGAACACTTTACTTACTCGTACATGGACTTATTCACGAGCACAAATAAATATAAAATACTCAACTTGCAAACCACCATTACTTTATTTGAAATGCAAATTATGTATTAACCGTTGATTACTCTCATGGCATCACTTTCAGCATGCTCATAATCATTTAACATACACATGGTTTCCTTATATGTTCTAAGTCTCTCTTTGTTTTCTTATTTCACTTATTTAAAATTGTAATACTTTAAAATCTTGCCGAGCTATCTTGCTGACATATATTTCAAATGTAATTATGAAATATATGTTAGGTTCAGGGTCAGGCTACGTTTAAACCCCCACTTTTGAGGACCCCATCTTGGAGGTAGACCCAGTTGATCAAAGCTACGAGGACACTGAGATCTTCCCCACTGAAGACTAGAGAGCTATTGTAGTACTTGCTTTATCATTCGTTTTATTGTTTTCAGGTATGGGGCCTTCAGCAATAATTGTACGACCATGTTAGGCCTTAATTCCTTTGTGTACTCTGTTTCTAAACACTGGAATAAAATTTTAATCATTATTTATGCTGATTCTGATGTTTTGTGTACATAGATCTGAATTGCTAAACACAATGCTTATTCTGCTTAAGTCAAAGAAGAAAGAAAAAAATACTTCTTCTTTGCTTTAAGCACATGCGGAGCCGTTCACTTTCTCGCTTCCAAGTATACTGGGAAGCGGGGCGTGACAAGGTTTAGTGATGGCCCATGCAGGTCCTCTTGCATTCTATGAGACATTGCAGAAATAGTATAAGTATTATTACTAACCTGATCATTTAGACAAACTTATACATAAATGTTTACTTTATTTGTTTGCAGCTTGGCAGGAAGGCCCAACACTCGCAACGGGAATGAAGTCAATGGGAACGATACCCCCGACATCCATGAGCTCATGGGGCTCATGAGTGGCATGTTGGAAATCCAATAGTAGCTGATTCCGCTGGGGCAACAAGTTGAACAACCTACACCACTACCTCCTCAAGCTGCACCCGAAGCCAAGCAATTTCGAGCGCTAAACCCAAAGAGCTTCCCTAGAAGAGAAGGGCCATCGGAAGCAGAAGAATGGGCCCAAAGTACGGAAGACGACCTGAGTCTTTCCCGTATTGACTAAGCAGGATGGGTGAAAATAGCCAAGAAGCAACTGACTGGCAATGCAGGAAACTGGTGGGACACTGAAGAAGCTCGTCTAGTCAAGCCCATCAACTTGACCATATTTCAAGAGGGATTTGACGCTCAGTATTTTCCTCGATCAACTAAGAGGGAGCTACAGTAACGTTTCGTCAACCTGGAATAAGGCAATCAGACTGTTGACGAATATGAGGCAGAATTCTCCATGCTTAGTCGATTCGCTCCACATCAGTGGAGGATCCCGAAAATGTGCATATCAATTTCTCCAGGGTCTGGACCTGGACATTCAGGCTTCAATGTCTTCGGTGAATCTAACTACATATCAGGAAGTATTGGATGCTGCTAGAAAGAATGAGCTCATTATGAAGCATAAGAAGGCGCTTCAGACTGGAGGAAGCAGACATCCGCAGGAGCCACCAAGGAACAATCTTCGACCTACTCAAACCACCCAATTCAAGAGGCCTGATGCTCTTGTCAACGATCACTCTCAAACGGTGTGCTTTCACTGCAATCGAATGGGACATGTCAAGAAGGACTGCCGAATGCTGTTGAATCTATGTTTGATATGGGAGCATCTGTACATGCTACCAGAGACTGCCATCACCGCACCAATAATCTGATGACTGCTGGACCTTTTGGATCTACTCAGCGTCGACCATCTTTGGCTCCACTACAGAAGACTTTTGAACAAGTAAGGCAGAACCAGCCGAGGCATCAAGCATTCGCCATGACAGCCACATAGGATGAGGCTACAGAACAAATGATTTCAGGTAATGTCTAACCTTTCTTTATAATGCTTATGGTATATGTATAGTAGATCTATTGGTATTAATTGTGACATTTGTAGTGCGTGTATATATGTAGTGTGTGAACACATGTGTGTGGATCTCTGTATCACACTCATGTATGAGTGGGCATCCTCTTGGTATATTAGTATATTATGTTTGCCTAATGTGTTGTATATGCATATGCGGTGATATACGTGATAGATATATAGTTATATATATGGTAGTAAGCGTCATACTTATATGTATGTGTGTATAGTTATATCTATATAGGGATATCTGGGAGTATTGGAATTGGTGTATGGCTATCTACTATGAGTGTATATATCTTAGACGTACTTGTCTATATTTGTATTTTTATGCTAGTAAGGTTATGTGCATGTTGGGTGTAATATACATGATGATAGGTGTGCTTATAGTTGTGTGTACATATCTATTGTATGACCTATATATTAGTGTGTATGGGTGTGTGCCCATGACTGGATAGGTATGTGCTTAGTTATATGTATCTATGCATATAGTATGTATATGTGTACCTTACGTATAGTAGTAGGGTTATAATATTATATTATATTGCTTGCCCCTACGGAGTGATATATGTGCGTGTGTTTTTATGTTTGATATGAGGTATACACGATTGTATGTTTATATCTAGGGATAGGTACATATATGTAGTAGTATACTAGCTTTACGTAAATTACCATGGTTGTGTATACTTGTGTGTACATGTACATATAATATATATGTATGTCTATGTCTTTGTGTAGATATGAGGTAAATATGTAATAGTGTAAGTATGTGTGTGTAAGTGTATGCATATAAGTGTACAATGCTTTGTTATAACATATGTACGCTTGAGGTAAAGTGACCTTAATGTCTAGATCTGGCCATCCATAAGTTGGCCTTACTCAATGAAGTCAGAGGACGGACTTGATTTTAAGGTGGGTATATTGTAATGGCCTTAGTGCCATATAAGTAGTGCATGTCTATATTCGTGTATGGTGTAGTGTATTGTGTGCATATACATGTGTAGTGATATGTATTATATGGTGTGTATAGTGTACTACATAGTGTGTAAAGTGATTGTATTATTGGAGTGTTATTTAACTGAATATGATTGTGCTAATATATTAGGATGAAGTAGTGTGTTTATACGACATGTAGCACTATATGATTGAGGATTATGATTGTATACATATGAGAATGCATGGTGTATTAGTAATAATGTGGGGTGCAAGGTAATGGTACACTTGCAGTTAGTAAGTTGATGTGTGTGTATAGTACAGTGTTACTATTGGCCTTAATTATAATATTGGTTTTAATTGTATTGTATAATGGTATTGTTTGTGTTGTGTATTAGTGTGGTATATTAGTATTGATAATGATGTGTAATTAGTGATGTATTTGTGTGTTATATTATTATTATTATTATTATTATTATTATTATGGTTATTAATTAGTATTATTAGTAGTATTACTATTATTGTTAATATTAGTGTTAGTGTTTATGCATGATGGCGTAGTTTTATTGGCGGTATGCATAGTAGTGAGTGTGGTGTGTATATCGGAAGAGGGAATGCGAGCGCTATCCTTATTTATTTCCCGCACCCAAGTTGATAGAAATTCCAAGGGTGGAATTTTAATAAGGTGTGTAGTATGTAACGGCATGTATTTATCAGTACACATTCCGTACGTATTTTTATTAATACATTGAACTATTTGAATGTTTGTGTGATGACTTTATTTATTCCATCGCTAGAACGCATGATCGGACTCCGTATTAGTGACCCACTCGACTTCACGATCGCGCTGCCACTAATTTTATCATTTTTGGACATCATTGATGTGCAGTGGCAAAATCGTAATAACTGGAATATTTCTAATCATGTTGATTTTTCCTTAATCCAATTATATCATATCATATATATATATATATATATATATATATATATATATATATATATATATATATATATATATATATATATATATATATATATATATATGCTAATAAATCCTAATAAGTTTTAAGAAAAATCTTAATTAAATCCTAACAATCAAATCTAAAATATTCAAACAAAAAATATATTTTCCCATAAATATTAATTATTCTAACAAATCTTAATCCTAACTAATCTCCCACGTCATCTCCATTTTCAAGCGGTGTATCCTACTCACCCGGCAAGTCCCCTCACCCGCAACCAATGCATCCACGTAACCCACGCACCCAAATCCGAAGGGATCCAAACGAAACAACCCATGCGATCTCCTGAGGATCATAACCACCGACATGAAATCATCTAAGTATCTCAACCAACCCCGCACGTTCTTTCTTCTTCTTCATAAAACCCACAGCGTTCTCCCATCGACCCACTAACAGCACAACCTCCTTCAAACTCCAGCACACCACCTCATACCCATCTCCCTGCTTCCTATCCCCGGAGCCTCAGCCTCGACCTTTGGCGCGACGACCCAAGCTCTGACCACGCCACTTACACCGGCGACAGCCTCACTCCACAACCTCGCAGCCGCCACAAATCCATCTCCGGCGGCCTCAACCTCCCATCGAAACCACAAACTTGCCACTAAGAACCCCGACAGCCCACGGCAGTTCCATTTCCTCTCCTTCCTTCAAACTTCGCCGGCAACCCCGACGCCAACCATAACTCCGAGCAACCCTCCGACTCTCTCCTCCTCCCTTCAAGCACCCACGCCACCAAGCTCCCTCCGACGTTTTACCTCCCCCACAAAGCAATGGTCACCTCTCCAGTAACCCTGTGCCTCGATCTCCCTCCCTCAGCTCACCCCAAGCACCCACGCCAATGCCTCCCTCCGGTGCCCTTCGAAGCCACCGCCCCTTTCAACTCCAAACCCCGTCTTCTTCGAACTCAGCCCATCTCCCGTGCCACACTCCAGCTCTGACCACCCCCACTTCAAACCATCGTGCCACCCCTACTGCAGTAAACGTCGAACCACGCGACGTCCACAGCTTTCACCGCACCGACCACTTCCTTCTCCCACGCCTCCGACGACCCGCGACGATGTTCGCTCACTGTAGTCACCCTTGACGCCATCTGTAGTCACCCTTGACGCCATCTGTAGTCACCGCCTGTGCCATCACCACTCAACGTCACTACAGCCTGGACCGCCATTGCCATCGCCCGGACCGTCGATTCAGCGCCTCAGCCCGTCGCCGCCATCTGCAAGCCCACACGAGGGGGATACAACGCAAATACGTAAGTTTTAATGGTATGTATGTATGTATGTATGTATGTATATGTATATATATATATATATATATATATGTTATAATATAATAGTTTTAATGTAAATAGTATGTTGAATTATTGAACTTGTATATGTTATATTATGTAGTCAGTAAGTTAACTAAGTTATATATGTATATATATTATTAATTTACCCATTACAACTTATAATTTATACCATGTATTCACCATTCTTAAATTAGTATACGGCAAAGTTTATAAATGTTAGTATAAACAGTGAGTTTATATTAAATACGTAAGTTCATATAAAAACACCATATATTATATAAACAATGTTATTTAAGGTTAAATTTAATATTATTTAATTAAGATTGTTAACTTAATGTCACAAATCTAAATGACGCAATTAAACCGCGCCTCTTGTTACAATCACTTGGACATCCAACATAACCTCCACGCAAGTATTTTTATCGTAACTGAATTGCAAACTGAACTGTTCAACTTTAGGGCTAAAATCTTATTTTAATGCGCTTGTCAACTTTAGAAGCTAAACTGCATGCTTTTATTATACGGGTTGCTTTCTGATTAAATGGACATGTAATAACAATGTTGCTTGTTGGAACAATTACTTTCTACGTGCTATCAATTGAACTAATTTGGACAGAGGGTAGGACATAACCCTCGAAACCTTATGTGATACCATCGAATACAGATGGGATGAACCTAGTCGAAGACTATATAGACACTTTGTGTGGGGTTGGTTCATGTAGTAGAGTTTGTAAGTGTGTCTTGAACTCATTACGGCTACTTCCATACCATATTAATGGAAGCAAGCATCTTGGCCATTTTCCAGGTTAGGGATGGCAAGAAGCGTCAAGATAAACCCCCGATGATAGGGCGTATCGAGACCGCTTTACTTACTCGTACATGGACTTATTCACGAGCACAAATAACTGAAAAATACTCAACTTGAAAATCACCATTACTTTATTTGAAATGCAAATTTTGTATTAACCATTGATAACTCTCATGACATCACTTTCAGCATGCTCATAATCATTTAACATACACATGTTTTACTTATATGTTCTAACTCTCTCTTTGTTTTCTTATTTCACATATTTAAAATTGTAATACTTTAAAATCTTGCCGAGCTATCTCGATGACATATATTTCAAATGTAATTATAAAATATATGTTAGGTTCAGCGTCAGGCTATGTTGAAGACCCCGCTTTTGAGGACCCCATCTTGGAGGTAGACCCAGCTGATCAGAGCTACGAGGACAACGAGATCCTCCCCGCTGAAGACTAAAGAGTTGTTGTAGTACTTGCTTTATTAGTCGTTTTATTATTTTTCAAGTGTGTTGCCTTCAGCAATAATTGTACGGCCATGATAGGCCTTAATTCCTTTGTGTACTCTGTTTCTGAACGCTTGTATAAAATTGTAATCATTATTTATGCGGATTCTGATGTTTTGCGTGCAAGGACCTGAATTGCTAAACACAACGCTTATTGTGCTTAAGTCAAAGAAGAAAGAAAAAAGTACTTCTTCTTTGCTTTAAGAACATGCGGACCCATTCACGTTCTCGCTTCCAAGTATACTGGGAAGCGGGACGTGACAATCTCAAAAAACTCTATATATATATATAGAGCTAAGAAGGGATTTGAAATAATTTAAATAACGTTTGACTTCAGCCCAAAAAATTAGCTTAGAATAAATGAGAGAGTGGATCAAGGAATTCTGGTTGCACAGCTGGTAGTCGACTCCCAAGGTTGGTAGTCGACTCCCAGCATAGTTTCTGAGAAAATCTGCTACAGCTGGTCGACTCCCAACTTTGATAGTCGACTCACAGAGCAGTTTTCTGAGAAAATATTCTACTGACAGGTAGTCAACTCCTGGGTGTTTGGAAGTTGACTCCTTCTTGAAAAGTGATATTCTCAAGAAGTTGCTCTCATATCTATGAAAGTAAGTTTAAATAAGTTTTAAAAACATTTTAGAAAATCATTTTGTGTGTGTGCATATTCTTTCTTGGCTTTGACATAATCCTATGAAAAAATGAAAACCATCTCACACACTAGACTCTATGAAGAACTTGAAGCTATGGTTGAGCTTGAGCTAGTTGCATAGGCTTCACTTGAGTATTAGCTCCTCTTTAACTTGAGCTTGAGCACATTCTTTGTGCTTCATCTTTGAGCTCCTCTTGTACTTAAACTAAAGCTTCAAAACGTAGACGTGGAATGTGAGCTCAATCCATCTTCATCTTATATGTGTGTAGTTACAATTCTTCTTCTAGGAATATGCTTCGAGTTTCGATTAGCTTACACAACCTACACACTTAAGCAATATAAATAGTACATAACAACATTTGGTGTGATCATCATCAAAACCACTTTGGGGTGGGACTAGATTTCCCAACACTCTTCCCCTTTTTGATGATGACACCCAAATGAAAAACAAATGAATAATATGATTAGAAAAACAATGAGTAAGTGTACTTACTCCCCCTGCTTAGATGATGTATGAAATCATATCATATATTATTCATTCACATTTTTGCTTGCTTTTCATCTTTTTCTCCCCCTTGTCATCATAAAAATATATAATAGTATACATACAAAAAAATTTACATAGGCTATCCCTCAACGTTTGCATCATTGAAGTTGGGTCTTTCCCTTAATTCAAGCATGTAACTTGAGATTCATTGGGAGCTATTCTACTAATCCCTTACAATTTTGATACCTGTAAATCAAATATATAATTTTGGTACTGTTTCTTTGTAGGTCCATAGGATTAGTCATACATAATAATATAATTATCAATCAAGAGGGAACCAAACCCAGTTGGGTTGAGATTTCCCATTAATAAATCTATAGTCTCTACAAAAATAAACATTGTTCATAAAACTAGAAATGTAATTGTGTTTCATTTGGAAGGTTCAAGTTTTGGGAATCTAAACTTTGACATATATATTTTCAGTTTTAGGAACTCTATCTTGATGATGAGAATTCCTGGGATTTTGATTGTCACATTATAACATAAGCCATGTTTGCTAGATTGGGGTCTTTGTGAACTAATCAAACTATCTAATTTTTTGTTACCTTTATTGAACCAAGCAACATTATTAACCAAGTCAGCATGCTTTACCTTAATGGCGGTCATGTTCTTTTTTAAGTCTCCAAACCTATTTCTTAGGTCTTTGAGTTCTACATTGAGCAACCTATTCTTTTCAATTAAATCATTATTGTTGCTAATCCATTTTAGGTTATCTTCCCTAATCTTTTCTAGCTCTTGATTATTAGAATTAGAACTACAAGATTTATGCATCTTTTTTAGAGTTAAAAGCTATTTGAGTTGGACCTCATATAAAGCATAAATTTTATGAAATTCCTTCTCATAATCAAGTTCCTCATCATCACTACTATTGCTATCACTAGAGTTAGGGTTAGAATTTACCTTGGGATCTCCTCATGCCATGAAGCACATATATGACTTCTCATTCCTTTTGCTTGTTTCTCCTTCACTTTCGGATGATGATGAGCTATCGAAATCCTCTTCATCATCGCTTTTATCCCAAGCTGCAAAAGCTTTTCTATTTGGCCTTTTGCCTTTGTACGGCTTCGTTCTCGTATCTTTGTTTTTCTTTAGAGGACACTCCTTCTTCATGTGACCTGGCCTATTACATTCATAGCAAATAGGTTCGTTAGTAGAATTAAACTCTCTGTTTTGAAACTTACATGCTATGAGGATTTTTTTTGAATCCTTTGGAGATGAGTGCCATTTGTTTCTCCATTTCATCTTTAACTTCATTATATAACGCCTCCATATCCGATGTGGCTTTGAATGCGATGTTCTTCTTCTTTTCACCATGCTCCTTGGTCTTTCTCTCTTGCAATTGGAGTTCATATGCCATTAGATTGCTGATGAGCTCCTCCAAGGTTAGCTTTGAAGTGTCGTTGCCTTCTTCAATGGCCGAAGATTTGGATTGACATTCGGGAGTAAGGGATCTAAGGATCTTGCATACGTGATCCTCTTGTGTGTACTGCTTTTCCAATCTTGCAAGTGTGTTGACGATCTCTGTAAATCTCGTTTACATCTCTGTTATGTTCTCGCCTTTCTCCATCATATATTGTTCATACCTGCCAACATAAAGAGAAGATTTTGACGATTTAACTTTTTAGTTACCTTCATGCGTTACCTCAAAGATTTTCCATATTTGGTGCGCGGAGGTAGCCATGGAGATGCGGTTGTACTCTGTTGTATCAAGGCCGCAATGTAGAATGGACACTGCCTTGGCATTTAGAGACACTCTGTCCATCTCCTTCTTGGTCCACTTTTCTTCCTCAATAGTAGGTGCTTCATAAGGATTCTCCACTATCTTCCATAGCTCATAGGAGATAGAGAGAAGGTAAATTCGCATCTGATTCTTCCAAGATCCATAATTTGTTCCGTTGAGAAGTGGTGGTCAGATAGAAGATTATCCTTCGGGGAATCGATCAGTTGATGCCATCAAGTAACCTTGCTCTGATACCAAGTGTTGGGACCTGAGATGGCAAAGAGACCACTAAGTGGGGGTAAATAGTGTTTTCGCAAATTAGAATTCCTCTAGAAATCTCCCAAGAATTAATAAAGAGTTACCTATTATTAATCTTAATCAACACAAAATAATACTTGCAATAATAAAGGTAAGCAGCAGAATGTAAATGCAATTGAATAAACAACAATCGCAAACACCCTGATTTTTATCCTGGTTTCCCACAACCTAGGTACGTCCAGTCCCCGAATCTCTATCGGGCTTTAATCCACTATTTACGGTAAATAGTACAAACCACCTAACATCCAATGAGGATTTTTCCTTGTCACACAACCCGAGGACTTTTACAAACTCCTTGCCTACAACAAGGATTTCCAACACCCTTATCTCCAAGGGACTCAAAACAAGATCAGATCCAATACGCCACAATGAATTAGTGGAGATTGGTTTTTACACCCAGTAATTAAATAGCCAAGAAGAATGTGCAATTGTGCTCTATGTGGCTAAAGAATAAATCTTTCTTTGATCACACAAAGAATATTAGTTGATTCAATGTGATCAAGAACTTTTGTTGTTGTTAAAAAATCCTTTAAGAATATTCAAAAATAAATTAGAAAGGACTTTGAAAAAAACACCTTGCAATAGCCAAATAAAAAAGATCTTAAAAGAAGATAGAAAAATACGCACAATAATAAGATCAAAAAATAAAACAGTTTGGCTATGAAGAACTTGAGAGAAATAAAAAATTGGGAGCTTGAATACTTTGAGAGAACTTTGAATTTTGCTCAAGAATTATTGATTTAGAAAATGATCTCAAAAGACTCTCTATATGGTCCCAACACCGACCTCTGGCACTCGACCCATCATCGTGCCCGTCCAAACTCTGATGGCAAAACTCCCTTCAAGGTCCAAGCACCAACCCCACTGGCGAGACTCCCCCAAGGGTCCCAACGACGACCTCTGGTGCTCGACCCATGGTCGTACCATGCCTGAACCTCGTTAGCAAGACTCCCTTGAGAGTCACAAGACTCCCTCAAAAGTCACAGCGCTGACCACTGGTGTCACGCCCCGCTTACCTAAAATGGAGGCGAGACGTGAGAAGGTCCGTGCAGACCTGAAGCTGTGAGGCTCCGGTCTGTAAAGCGTCTGGATTTATCGGAGTTCAGGTCCTTGCAAGTGCGAAGCAGAACAACAATAACAATAAGGAAAGAGAGACAGATGAAAAATTATTCAATCTCAAAATGTCCAATATAAATAAATTCCAACATCACAGAAAATCAACCAGGCTGGAAAGAAAAGAGTCCAAAAAGGCCCAAGCATGGCCAACAAAAGTACAACGTACAGAAAGTAAAGGTGCTACGCACCGACAACTAACAGCAACCTAAAATAGAAGCAACTCAGAACAGTATCTAAGACTGGTCATCGGTGTCCACAAACTCCTCGTCAAACGTGGGCTCAGGCTCAGCGTCAGCAAACACCACATCCTCAGCAACGGTCTCTGGCTCAGGGTCTAACATGTGACACCCAAAAGAGAGAGGGGCACATGTCAGGAAGTCTACAAAAGACTTGTGCAAGGAAACTAAAAGAAAGGTAAACAACCTAGCAGTTCTAAAATTTATGCAATGACATGGCAGTTATAGTATGAGTGTGACAGGTAAGGAAAAAAACAAGTACAATAAGACAACTAGCATGGCATGGCAGGAGTAGCAAGGCTACTAACATTTTCATGGATTTACAAGTCACGTTTTCATGTTGTGCACAGAGTTTATGCCTTACAGCTGAAGTGGATGTACGGGCATACTTCTACGCTGAGTGGTCGCTTAACCCTACCCCAAACCCAGAGTTTACGCCTTACAGCTGAAGTGGATGTACAGGCACACTTCTACGCTGAGTGGTCGCTTAACCCTACTCCACCACGTGTATATGGACTGGCGTCCATCTTCTGAATCACGAGCCAAGAAGTGTTATTGGCTTAGGGTTGTGCCCGTAAAAGCAAGTGCCTAGCCTGGACAAGCAAGTACAAGTATAGTAGCGTGTGCTACGAATGCAACAATCAGACATGGATGGCATGACATGGCAAGCTGTAATTTAAATGCGTATAGATAAGGAGTGAAAACATGGCAGTTACAAATGCATGGATGACATGGCAGCATGAACAAAACAAGAAAAAGGGGTTGGATCTAGCTTCGTTGTCAAGCTAGATCAAGTGAGGTGACGGATCTAGTTTCGTTGTCAAACTAGATCAAATAGGCGTCTAGGCAGCTATCATTTCACTGCCTAGTCTCTTTTACGCTACGGTACAAAAGTGTCCTAAAACATGGCCTAAACAAGCAATGTGCAAGTTTCACTTGCCTGCAACCCGACGTCTGAATACACCATCCAAAAGTCCAATCTACCTACGTGCACAAGTCCACCAACCTACATTCCCAATTTAAATTATCTTGATTAGTGAATTTAAACAATTTAAAACACCAATTTTTATCTTGTTTAGCAGGCAATGGTTGGGGGGTCCTAGGGGTGCAAAAAGTTACCTCAACACGACGCGAGAGCTACACTGGCGTCTGGTAGCGACGCCAGGGGTTGGAATATAAGAACGCACTCCTAGTCCAATTTTCGGATCAGATTCCTCGCTCGAATAGTCTGGGCAGCAACCAGATCAACGAACCAAGATTCCAATGCTAGCACGTGCAACTAAGGGAATACGACGTGTTGCAACGTCAAAATAGTCAAAACGGTGATGAGAACACTGTAGTGGGTCCCACAGCAGTGCTAGAGGTCAATGGGGGACCCACAACAACTCTGGAGGGCTTGGGGGGCCCACGGTAGCAAAGTAGTGCGACAGATGCGGAGTTGCGACGAAGATCGTCGGTCGCAGCGAGCCGGTGCGGGGGATTCTCTCGGTCAGACCGAGAGAGGCTCTCGGTCAGGTGGCTTGCAACGCTGCGGAGCGAGGGGTTCCCTCAGTCAGACCGAGCAGGGCTCTCGGTTAGGCGCAGCGGGTGCGGGCTTGCAGCGGAGCAGGTTGCAGCGGAGCGGGGGCTCTCGGTTGTAGCAGGCCAATACGGGAGAGCGGGTCGGTCAAGGCGAGCGGATGCGGGGTTGCAGCGATGCAGGGTTGCAGCGGAGCGGCTTGGTGCGGAGCGGTGCGGTGATGCGGGGCTTGCTCTCGGTCAGACCGAGCGGATACGGGGGAAACCCTCGGTCTGGCTGAGCGGCTGCGGGCTGCAGATGCGTGCGAGAGCTGCAAGCGCTGCTACGGAAATTTTGAGATGTGGGGGCGGCTAGGGTTTGACTTCTTGGGAAAAAATAGGTTATCCTAGGGGGTATTTATATAGTGCAAGGGTTTGACTTGGTCTAAGGTTGATTTTAATTAGGATTAGAATTTTAAAACAATAAAACTCATTCTCTCCTTCTCCTACTCACGTAAGGGTTGTGTGCGGCCAAGAATAGGGATGAGTCAACTAGGGTTAGGTGATGAAATATATAGGAATTATATTAGGGGTTAAACTAGTGGAACTTAGGGTTCAAAGAATTAAAATAGGATGTGCTAAAATTGCAAAATAGGTCAAATGAAGTCTAAAAATTATGAGAAAAATACTGGGGTGATCGGAACGACGAGAGAAATAAAACTAAGAAGACGGTTCGCAAATTCGACATCGAGGGACAAAATTAAAAATAGAAACGTCACACGTCAAAAGTGAAAATCATGACGTCTCTTCAAATAAGGTCAAATCGTGAGGGAACGACTCAAGAAATGTTGTTCCAAAATAGTACCATAATTTAATACTCTCAGAGACGATCACAACGACATATCACATCATAGTGTTCAAAAACAACCAAGGTCTAAAATAAATACGTGCACGATCAAAAGCACGTGCACGAAGAAAGTACGATCGAAAACCGACTGTTACAACTGGCACTTGACCCTTAATTGTGCCACGTTTAAACTTTGTTGGCAAGATTCCCTAGAGGGTCCAGCATCGACCTTTGGGGCTCGGCCCACGGTTGTGCCACGTCCAAACTCTGCTGGCATGACTCTCTCAAAGGTCCCAGTGCCAACCCCGCTGGCAAGACTTCCTCGACGGTCCCACGCCGACCTCTGACATTTAACCCATGGTCGTACCACGTTCAAACTCTACTGGTGAAACTCCCCAGAGGTTCCCAACGTCGACTTCTTGCACTTGACCCTCGACTGTGAAACTTTACATGAGAGACCTAAGATCCCAGTGACGACATCTAGCACTCGACCCTCGATCATGCCATGCCCAGATTAAGCCCCTAGAATAGAATGGGGCCCACTATTCCTGACTCCAAGATCCATCAAAGGAAAGCAACAATCAATTCAGGTTGTGATGCCTTTAGCAAAGCTCCCAGCCCAAGCTAGTGTAGGGTTTCTGGGTCCTTATGGCTATAAAATCGATATTCGGCCTAAGTCGGTCGGACGAAGAAATCAAATAGGCAATGGAAAAACTTCTTAAAACATTTTTAAGAAACCCCTAAAGAAATAACCATATCTAGAATCTCTACTATCCCGGGGTTGGGTCCGACCAACCCCTAAAGATAGATCTATCTAACAGCAATTATAAACATATGTAAATTAAACTACATACCTTTCACTTCGTTTCCACAGAATACGAAGTGTCGTTTTCAGCAAAATTTCTTTATCACCGAAGCAATGCCCTGCGTCGCTTCTTCCAAGCCGAACCGCGTCCCCAGCTGAACAGTGTCCTGAACCAAACCACGTCTCGAGGCGAGCAACACCCGTGATGTTAACCATGTGATAACTCTCGTTGGGTCGTTCAGTGAACTTATTCTCCAATGAGCACCTACGTCTCGTCTCCGACTTCGCCAAGTTGAACGACTATGAGATCATCGTCACCATTCCATAGTGAAGACAAAGACACAATGGTCTATCTGATGTGTCGATATCCATTTCTCAAAACATCTACGACCATGAACGATTTTAGACTTATGCTACTAACAGTCAAACAATTCTCCATGATCGAGATCCTCATTTCGATACTTGTTTAACCTCGTATTAAGTCTCAATACATTACGTAAGTTATAATGTCGACTACATTATTATTAACTTAGGTAAATTCTTTTCAAATAGCTTACTGTTATTTTGAACAAAACATTTGTACATACACATAGATAAATTACATCGAGGGCATACCCATCTCCAAACATCTCCCACTTGCACTCAGGCTGATTATCTCGGTATCTCATACCGCTTTTACTTGTAAGTCTCTCTAGACTTTATGTGGTAGAACCTTCGTGAGTGAATCTGCTAAACCGTTTATAGTATAGACTTAAGGAGTTTCTATGTTCATGCTAGACCAATCATTTGAATCGCATCCAAATTATTACCTTGGTTTTTTGGAATCCATAACCTTTGACTTGCCTGGATCTCATCCAGCTCATCGTCCTCACTTGAGACTTAACACAATATCCCTTACGTATCTTACGAGAATAATCATTGGTCTTCTGCATGGTTCATAGCATTTCAAATAAAGTGTCAAACTCTTTGACCACTTTGTCAAAACATATGTTCTAGATCCTTGATGCCTCGCATGCTTTTTATTCGCTCCCACTGACCTTGAAAACTCTCTGGCTGTTCATATAATTTTGTTCTTCTAAATAATATTTAGAAAACAGAGTAATATGTATACTCCAGTTTTCATGGTCATCATGAGCATTTACATCGAGTCTGATACAAATAGATCTGTACACAGCTGTTGGCGAGAAAGTTTCATCACAATCCATTTATAGGAGTTCTGATGATAACTATTCTCAACCAGCATAACGTGTACTTGTTGTAAACAGATAATGATGGGAGTGTGTATTGGGGATTATATCTTATCCATTAGATAAGATCATATCATTGTATCTCTTCCATATACTCTCTTCCCTCAACTATAAATAAAGGACTGGGGTCTTCCCCCCAAAGATGATGCTTCACAACACGTTATCAGCATGAGCCTCTAAAATTTTTCCACAAAACCCGTTCGTTGCAAAAGCGAGGAGAAGGCAACAGATCCACGTGGCGACTTCATCTACCACGTACGGACTTCGTCTTCCACCCGCGGGCATCATCTTCCATGCATAGGCTTCGTCAACCATTGCTAGATCTGGAGGACGGATCTAAATGTACTATATTTAAAATTTTCATTTCTATCATCATCATGATTTTATTTTCCATCGATATCGCAAGATCAGATTGGAAATTGGGTTAATAGATTTACAATGACGATTTTTAATCGTCGATTCTTGCTTTCGTATCATAAACCCCCTATTTAGGGTTCTTTCATTCATATGAAATTAGAAAACGTAACAATACCATGTTTCCCGCCCCGAAGGCGATGGCAAATAATTCCACTCCTCGCCCCGAAGGCGGCTGCTACCGGCACAACCCCCATACTGCATCACGGTGGGTGCCCCCCTTCAACCTTGCCTCACGGCGAGCTGCCCCCCTTCAACCCCGCCTCGGGCAGCCCTTGCCCTTCAACCCCACTCGCCCACTACCGCAGCCCCGACCTACTAACCCGCCTCATGGCAACTGAAACCCCTTGACCCCCAAACTGGAATCAAAGGGGGCGACTGCGACAAAACCTAGCCGTTGCCCCCTACTATTCATATTTGGGCCTTCGGCCCAAACTATTAACAAAAAAATAGCAGCATATTTACTGCGGGCCTGAAGCCCATAGCCCATACTGCGGGCTCGGCCCGCATTCTTTACAAAAAAACAGCAGCATATTTGCTGCGGCCTGAAGCCCGCAGCCCATGCTGCAGGCTCAGGCCTGCATTTTTACAAAAACGGGGGAAGAAGCTGCGGGCCTGAAGCCCGCAGCCACACTGCAGGCCTCAGGCCCACAGGCCGGACTTAAATTGAAAGAAAAAAGGGAATGGAAAAGGGGGAAGCCAAATAAATAGATAAAGTGGGGATTTGGGGCCCTAAAAATTCCAGAAAAATTTGATTAAAATAGGGGATTAACTGGGGACTTTGTGGGGAAATTTAGGAATAATGGGGATTATTTGGGGGTTCAAAAATGAAAACTTACTTCCTTCTTCAGAATAAATAAGTAACTTGGGCATCATTCAAATTCATTTGAACTAGCCCATAATGCACAACAAATTGCATATTATGATACCCCTTTTAGGATCATATTTATATGCATTACATCATATTTTTATGGCTCATTTTTTGGATAAACTTATGCTAAGTTATGCGGCATTAACTTAATAATTATATAGATCCTGCAACCGCTCTGACGTTAGTCACCTAACCTAACGGTGTATGACATCGCCCCGTGGTCTAAATAATTATTAAGTATTTTAAATTATTATGCTTATCCTACTCTGAATATATGATGCATGTGATGTATTATGAAAATATTTGATGAGCACAAATTTTTGCATGGATGGCTAATTGTGGTTTTGGATCGGCTGGCTAGTCCCACATTTTACTTTTCCTGTATTTTTCTTTTATTTTTGAGAGAAATTGTAGTGAGAAAATTATGTAATGTCCAAGACCGATGACTACTTTCTATGGAGGCGGAGGCCACTCTTGAAACTGAAGAATTTAAAATTGGGACCCATGAGGTTTCCAAAGTTGTAATTTTTCGCTTTCATTTGTATAATATGGACTGTATAATATGAACTATGGACATTTTTATTTTATGTGGGACTGGTCGATCCACGCATTTAGCTTATTCATTTAAAAATTTCCTCCGCATGAAAATGTTTTATGTATTATTAATTCATGCAAATTTGTGCTCAGCTAGATAAAATGGCAAAAATCGCAAGCGATGATTTCGAAGTGATGGATGCATCAGGGAGAAATTACTTGAGCTGGCAGCTCGACGTTAAATTTTACATGCGGCCTAAGTCCCTCATTTCTGTTGTAACAAAAGATGGAAAGGCAACTGACATTGAAAAGGTGCAAGCCATTATTTATATTCATCGCCATTTGGACAAGACCCTAAAGGCTGAATGCCTTACGGTCGAAGATCCACTTGAACTGTGGACTTCTCTTGAGGAAAGATATAAACATCAGAAAGATGTTATACTTCCAAGGGCACGATATGAGTGGGAGAACCTGAGACAGCAGGACTTTAAGTCCATAGCTGAATACAACTCAGCTCTTTTTAGCATCACCTCACGCCTAAAGTTGTGTGGTGAAAAGTTTCAGAAGATCGCATGCTGGAAAAGACGTACACATCTTTCCATGAAAAAGATGTGATACTGATGCAGCAATACCGTGAACGAAAATTCACCAAGTAATCTGAGCTGTTGTCATGTTTACTCATGGCTGAACAAAAATAGAAAGACTTCTCATTGCCACTTATAATATGCACGCCCTGGCACTGGCCCCTACCTGAAGCTCACAACGTATCTTCTTCTCAAAAGAAGAAAGATAATAAACGAAAAGGAAAATCACAGAGGGGTGGACCAAATAAAAAAGCCAAAGGAAAAGTCCATAGTAAAGAAATGAAGGGAGGAAAAAGTTCACTTGGCGCAGAAATGACAACAACAGAAATGATGCACCCACGCCTAAAAGGGAATGGTAAGACCAGTGCCATAGCCATGGCATGAAAGGACACTGGTCTAGAGTGTGCAGAACTTCGTGGCACCTACAAGATTTGTACAAAGAAAGCTTAAAGCTGAAAGCTGAAACAAATCTAGTGACCACCAATGCTCCAGCCCAGTTCACTATTGAAGACTTCGAAAAGACGACTTGTTCGATTAGCCATTGTTTTCTTTGTTTTGAAAAATAATGTTATGAGAGCTATCTGAATAATTGAATGAAGTATGAATAAATGTGAAATTTTTTCTGAAATCAAATGTGCTTATATGATTCATTTTTTAATAGATGAACTGCTCTCACAACTGATTAGTAGACAATAACACATACGATCCTTCAATATAAATGCTATTTCCATAGCATATGAAAACCCAATAAATATTAGGGCCATCAAATATTACTGAAGGTTCTAGGAACGCAACTTTGTTGCTCCCAAATGACACAGAAATTAAAAATAAAGGATGCATTATTCTATCCGAGTTCAAAAAGAAACTTATTAAGTTTCAAGAAAATCTGTTTAAACGGAATCCACTTATAACTGCAAATGTAAACAAAAAAATATATGTATGTAACGTCTCAAGAAAAAGGAGTAAATTCCATACTTCAACATTTTGAGAGCCTTTCACTAGGCCTCTATCATGCAAAGACTCAGGGAAGAGGAAGCTAATTTGACGGAGCACCTGAAGTGCCCGATATTAGCCATGTTTTTACTTTGACATGACAGATTTGGCCACCCTGGATCGGTTATGATGCACCGCATCTTATCCCTATCCTATGGTCATGACATGAAGAACCAGAAGATTCTTCAAAAAGGGAGAAATCCCTTGCATCCCCTAAGTAAAAACTAATCACGAGGCCATCTCTACTAAAAGTTGACAAAAAGTCTCCATGCTTCCTCGAAAGTATACAAGAAGATATTTATGGACAAATCCACACCCCCAGTGGGCCATTTTGGTACTTTATGGTACTGATAGATGCATCCCCAAAATATTTGTATGTGTGTCTACTATCGACCCTAAACTAGCTTTTCCAAATCTATTGGAACAAATAATATTGTTGTGGCGCATTTTCCAGACAACCAAATAAAGTAAATACATCGTGGTAATGCTAGGGAATTTACATCCCGGTCATTTCAAGAATACTACCAAGCAACTGGAATAGAAATTGAACATCATGTGCCACATGGTCATACCCAAAATGGGTTGAAAGAGTCATTAATAAAAAGACTTCAATGGATTACACGTCCATCAAATCCCAATTGCCAGTGAATGCATGGGGACATGCAATATTGCATGCTGCATAGTTAATAAAAATAAATATAAATATAAGACCCTCTGGAGGTCAGAGTCTCTCTCCAATGCAACTTGCATATGGAATACCACCGAACATCTCTCACTTGAGAATTTTCGGTTGCGCAATTTATATCCTGATAGCACCACCGCAGAGGAAAAAAAATGGGTCATCAACGTCGTCTAAGTATCTATGTAGGGTTTGACTTACCATAAATACTATACATAGACCCACAAACGGGGGATGCATTTAAGGCACGTCTTGAAGTCTGTGAATTTGGTGAGACAAATTTCCCCAAATTGGTCCCAGATACTGAAAAATCTAGAGCCACAAATAATATTGTAGGATATTGAATTATTAACCCACTATGATCCGGTAACAAAGAAATGTAAAGATGATATGTTGAAGATCCTACAAATAAACAGTTACCAGACTCATTTACTGACAACCAGAAGATTGTCAGATCACACATCCCTACTGCAAGTACTCCAGCTAGGATTAACATCCCCGAGAATGGAGGCAATCCACTAGCAACAGAAGTGGCTGTTCCTTAACAGAAAAGAGGCAGACCACCAGGCTCCAAGGACAAAAATCGAAGAAAAAGAAAAAACTCATGGAGACCTTGAGACAATACTACCACAGGATATTGAGCTTATGTCCATACCCTCATCCTTCCCAGAATCCACTGTAGAGGAAATGCCGGAAAAAACTAAATATGTACTGGGGAGGTGTTGGATAGAAAGAACATAATTGTCGAGAATATATTCACGTATCTTATTGTCGCATACATCGCAAAAGCGATGATAATTATATTATACCGTTCAAAACTCCATTGTTTAACTGCAAATGTAGAGATTGGTCAAATATCGAACGATGCAATAAAAGATGAGCTGGACTCGCTTATGAAACGTGAAGTGTTCATACTTGAAGTCCAGATACCAAAAGGTGTCAAACATGTGGGTAAAAATAAGTATTGCACAAATAAGAATAAATAAGTACAAAATCGTATGCTATAAGGTACAACATATAGCTCAAGGATATTTTCGCTGAAACTGGGGAATAAACAAATTAAAATTCGTATATAAATGATGCATCAGATTCCCTAAATTATACACTGCGAATACCTTAGGATTTGGAAAATAAAATTTTGGATATGCTGCTATTGGATGTTGTGACGGCATACCACTATGGATATTTTGATAAAGATAAATTCCACATTTCCTTAAATGCCTAAATAGACTTTGGGACATCTATTCTATTAAAGAATAATAATAATAATAATAAATATTGTACAGCCAAGAGAATCATTTGACAAAGCAAGAATTCCTACTAAGGGTTGTCTTTGCATCTGTATAAAGAGAAAAGGACAGGATTTGAGATCATAGTTGTAAACAACTTAAATCTTATCGGATCTCCTAAAGAGAAAAACGAAATATCTATTCAAGCCTGACTATCAAATATAAAATGAAAGACCTATGCAAAATAAATTAAGTCATACCTCACAGATTTATCTAAAAAGATAAAATCATGTTACATTAAAATTCATATGCCCTGAGTGCGTTGAAGAAATTACAAGGACCATTGTCATCCAATAGTACACCTATAGTATTACGCTCAATGGATGGACAAAAAGACCCATTCCGTTCGCTAGAAGAGGGGGAGGATATACTTAGTCCTGAAGTCCCTTATCTAAATGCAATCAATGCACTCATGGCTAACTGCATACATCCCAATATAGCAGTTGCAGTAAATTCACTAGCCAGAGACAAAAAGTGCCATTAGACCGGAGTTAAGCATCTTCTGCGCTTCCTCCAAGGGTCAATAGTTTGGGCTCACATTATAAAGTATTATCCTCCATGCTTATGCAAATACAGGTTACAAGTCCAACCCATATAATGAGAAACCGCAGATTGGGTACCCACAGTGGGATGGCCATCTACTGTAGATCTGCAAAGAAAACTATGAAGGGAACATCATCCTATCATTATGAGATACTCACCATTCTAGAAACAAACTAATGGTGTAATTGAGTGCGACTGGTGGTACATCACATCCCAATGATGACTAGGATAGAGGCTGGTCTTTTAGAGCTGACCACATAATTTGAAGACCATGCCACTTGCTTACCCCACTTTTGAGGAGACCACATCAGAGGACACAAAACAAAGCACACCTCACCAGAGTTTTTGGTTTCAGCAGCTGCTTAATGATGGTAATATTTGTAATCTGTGTAAATTTTTGGAATGTAATAAATTGGAGTGATGAAGAATGCCAAAGAGATATGAAAGCCTAAGTGCTTGCACAGATTAGGGGGAGTTAGAGGAGTTTGTACTCTTTTTCCTTAGCTATGGCTTTTTCCCACAGGATTTTCCATAGCCAAAGGTTTTAACGAGACAAATCTCATGAACTCAGGATCCTGAAGTATCCACCCCTTGAAAGATTCATAAGACACTCAGAATCTCGAAGTATTCATGAGCAGAGTCTACATTTATGGCTAGACAAGGGGGAGTGTTGTAAACAGATAATGATGGGAGTTTGTATTGGGGATTATATATTATCCATTGGATAAGATCATATTATTATATCTCTTCCATATATGCTCTTCCCTCTACTATAAATAAAGGACTAAAGTCTTCCCCCAGAGATGATGCTTCACAACAGTACTTCATTATTATCCATCTGCACTAATCTTCTGTCTTGAAGATACACTTACAGCCAAAGGGAACACTTTCCTTGGTCACATTTTCTAAGGTCCATACCTTATTTACGTGCAAGGACCCTTTCCGGATTGCATCAAGCCATTTCTTAGAGTCACTGAATGGCATCTTGGAATTTGTCTATGCCATCATCAACTATGATGTTTTACTCGACTCCTTTGTCTCACGAGGGTCGAGTAATCCTTTAACTTCCTAATGATAAGGTCCTCACAGAACCTCATCAAGAACCTAGGCATTATTATCTGGGATTTAACCCAGAGGGAGGAGTGTAACTCAAAGTCAATTGCCATGTATCGCACCATGTCAAACAGAGTGTGATTCATTCTCTCCAACACACTGATGTGTTAAGAGACTTAACCTGATAGAAAATCACATTTTCTTTTAATTGCGCAAGAATTATATAGCAAAGTATTCGACTCTTCGATCTGATCGAAGCAGTTTAAATACTTCTGTCAATGTGTTCTCTATTTTATCAGACTTGTGTTTCATCAAGAACATGTGTCGTAAAAAATAAGAATGTCACATCTAGGCTAATTTAGACTTGGGTCCAGATACATCCGTATGTACGAGACCACGAGTTCTCCAACTAGTTCTCACAGTGTCTTACAGAAGAAGTTATGGCCATCATATCTTTGATATAAGACTCACAAGTGTCTTTCGAATCATAATAGAGACATCAATAGACCCCTCTTTATGTGACTTGTTAAGTCTATTCTCTTTGGTACGGCCTAGTCCTTTTTGCCATAAATTAGTTTTCTATAACTTGTGCATTCATGTATTACCACTTAATACAATATCATTATACAAATTACACATTGTTTCGAAAGCAAGGTGATGACATTTGCCAAAAATGTATTAGACGTCCTCTATGGTCCAAGAAACAAAAATTGCTCCCTTTTCAACACATAGGACAATCTATTCCTTTTGTATAACAATTATTCTGAAACTGTGACATCAATTATGTCACATTTTCAGTTCCTCCTACTTTACCTTTACTAATGATAGATAACACTTTCTTTCTCAATTGACTTTCCTGAATGCCTTCTTCTTTTTTAAATCTCATTTAGATGTTACGTGTCTCAACACAAATAATAGTTGTGCAAACATCTCATATATCCAAACACTTGAGCTTTACAACCTTGAGGGTGCTCAATAAGTTGCTCATCTCAAGATCCAGTTTGGAAACATAGTCTTGCACCGCTCATGTATTCTTCTTCGAGTCAAACAGTTTGCACGAAGTTACACACCTTGTGGATTGAATTGTGTTGGGTCTAGGGCTTCAAGGAAGTCATTTTTCTTGAGCCAATATCAATAAGGACACTTTAATGTTAGTGAGAACATAGTTTAGTCTATCAATTAGAATTTGAGTTGATATTCCTTAACCAACCATTTAGACCAGTTAACTTATTCTCTTAGAATATTATGATTTGGATTCTATCGGTAAACATAGAACTACCTTAGTTTAGCATATGTTCAATATTAAATATAGATAGAATGGCTTTTATCTAACTATATGTTGGATACAACGATCGATGACTTTATGTTTGATGATAACAAACGTGTATGAATGATTTGATATGTGTGTTAAGTGTTTGTAGGAGTGGCAAGCTCGTAAATACTCAAACGATCACTGAGTCAAAGTGATGGAGAATTTGCCATTCATTAGCAAAGTGGACTTGGTCAAATATGGAGATAATGTCTACACTATTGGACTAAGTCAAAGTGATTGAGAATTTGCCATTCATTAGCAAAGTGGACTTGCTCAAAGATGGAGATAATGTCTACACATATTGGACTAAGTCAAAGATGGTGAGATAAGGAGAAAATCAATTCAAATCCATATTTGAATTGATTCAAATCAATTGGTGCATGAATCAAATCCTAAAGCCATACAAATTGAAGACTTGGTCAAAGATGGAGAGATATGGAGAATCTCATGCAAATCAATATAAAAGATTAAATGAGATCTTAAATGAAATCCTATAGAAATTCAAATTCATATCTTATAGCCATACAAATTCAAACTCAATATCCATGGTGATTCATTCAAACCTATTCAAGTTAGGATTCCTTCCCATCTCCATCAATTATGGGATTCTATTTGATTCTAATTGATTTCCACCTCCTCCTATATAAACCCACATCCAAATGAGAGAAAAAAACAAGGCCGGCCCTAGACTCATTTCTCTTCATCTTGGTCGAATTTATCCTCCAAGCTTCAAAGAGATCATCAAATTTGCAGAAAGAAGGAGCTCGACGGACGACGCTAAAAAGTGCATAACTTTCTCCATAGAGCTCGGATTGACGAACCGTTTGCGCCAGGACGATCACAACTCAGTGCTCTACAACATGGTGATATTTTTCTGATTTTAATCTCTATATTAAATCAGTGGTATTTATTGTAGCATGAGTTGTATTCTGAATAGCTTCATATATTTCATCATCTCCTATGCCAAAGTTCGTCATCATCTTCAAGCCTTGCAACAAGCATAAGGAACCATCCATCATCAAGCTAGATATCCAAGCATAAGCCATCTTCAACCCAGTGGAGCAAGCAATTAAGGCCACCTTCTTTGAAGAAGCAAATTCCAAGAGATCAAATTCCAAGCCCTAGGACACACTTCAAAGATATGAGAATTCATCTCCACAAGAGCATCCAAATCCACCCTTTCTTATTTTTCAGTCGAAGACGACGAGCTCATGATTCCAACAAGTATTTATTCTGATTTTTCTGAGCTCGGGTCGATTTACTACAATTTCTGGAAGACGGTGCAGAAACATACTTTACGCACATACTGCTGCCGATTCTGTAGAATAGAGAATTAATTTACACACAGACCAGATTCGGGCAGATTTGTGCATCGAACTTCGCAGGGCTATATCTTGAGATACAGACATTGGATTGAGACACTGTTTACGCCAGCGTGAAGCTGACGACGTGCTGATCAACAGAGACGACTACGACTACACAAACTGAGATTTTATAAACTATTTATTATTATATTTGTATAGTAGTGTAGAGATCTTTGTAGAGGAAAATTTACCATACTTGTGTTTTGGGGTCTTGTCTAGTTGGGGCTCGTCAAGAGAGAGAGCATCTTCTAGGTTGATAGTGATGAGCACTTTGGGGTGTGTGTATGAACTAGGTGAGAGTTGATTTGGGGCTCTAGCTTATTGTAGTTGTACCAGGTAACATATTACTCTAGTATTTGCTTTCGGGGCTGGACGTAGGTCGTGGGAACGACCGAACCAGTATAAATCTGCTACGCACTCTGTGATTGCTTTTTATTTACTCTGCATCTACTGTACTGCCTGTGATTTCATGTTGGTTGCACGAATATTTTTATTAGCCTATTCACCACCACCCCTAGGCTTAGATCCAGATCCAACACTTTGTCCTCCCACTATTTTGAAGATCATTTTTAGCCATAATAATGAACGATTTAAATTATTTAAATATAGTGGGAAAGGGATCCAACCACTCTGAGCCTTACAACCTTGAGTGTGCTCAACAAATTGTTTGACTCTATGATTGGTAGATGACTCTTCATCAATCATATCATATATGATTCCCTTATTGGTTTTTACCCCTAGCCACTTATGATCATTAGTGTGCTCATCCAAATCATAATGACTAGTCTAGTCGGACCCTTATTTTCGTGTCTAGCCTAACTTACGTCGGCGCTCGGTGTATGGGCACGACGCGATGGTTTGGGTTAAGTCTAGACTACATCTCTTGTAATAAGAAGTTGGTTTCCATAAGGTAGTTATGCCATAGCTTGAGTGTGCTCAACAACAACAACATAGAACCTATAATTGCCAACCTCTAAAACAAGGTAGGTTACGACTAATCTTGAAGAAGATTTTAAACATAATTGACTAGATGTGATCGATGGTTTCACATAATAACAAATCGCATCCTTGTGGTCCAGCGGAACACAGCCAGCGATTTGGCTAGGCCAGGATCACTATCCCCAGTCGTGATAGGGTGATCCACAACACTAGTCAAAAAAACGCAAAACCGGATTAAGATCCAGAAAGGATACTAATTATTCATATATGTGACATCAACTTGAAATGGCTTCATTAAAACTAGTTAATCCTATCAACTAGTTGAATCCTAAAATTCGAAATTATTAGGATTGGTTATTAACTTTTATTAAAGTCCTTATCAACTATGTCACGCTGTCACGACCCGCTTCTCATAAACGGAAGGCGAGGCGTGAAAAGTCCGCTCAGACTTGAAGCTGTGAGGCTCCAGTCTGTAAAGCGTCTGATATAACCAAGTATATGTCCTTGCAAATGCGAAACAGAACAAAAATAATAATAATGAAAGAGAGATATAAAATCCAAATATCAGAATGTCCACAAATAAAGTCCAACATCACAGAAAAGCCACCAGGCTAAAAAGAGTCTAAAAGGCCCAAAGCATGGCCAACAGAAATAAGCAAACGTACAGAAAGAAAGGGCGCTACGCACCAACAACCTAACAAGAACTAAGCTGAAAGTAACACCAAAAGAAATCTCTACGACTGGTCACCGGTGTCCTCGTACTCTACGTCAACAGTGGACCCGGGCTCAATGTCAACAAACTCCTTATCCTCAGCAACGGACTCTGGCTCAGCAACTAACATGCGACACCCAAAAGAGACGAGGGCACATGTCAGCAAGTCTACAAGAGACTTGTGCAAGGAAACTAAAAGAAAGGAAACAACCTAGTTGTTCTAAAAGTATGCGATGACATGGCAGTTTAAGATATGAATGCAACAAGTAATAAAGTACAACAAGTATGACATGGCATGGGTAGCAAAGCTACTAACACATTCACATGGATTTACAAGTCAAGTAAACGAGTCGTGCACAGAGTTTACGCCTTACAGCTGAAGTGGCTGTACGGGCACACTTCTACGCTGAGTGGTCGCTTAACCCTACCCCTCCATGTGTAATCGGGCATTGGCTTTTGACCAACACTTGTAGCCCGCTTCTGGATCATGAGCCAGGAAGTGTATCTGGCATAGGGTTGTCCCTGCAACGCAGGTGCCTAGCCAGAACAAGGAAGTACAAGTAGCGTGTGCTACGAAAACAAACATTCAAGCATGGAATGATGCAGGCATGGAAAGATTACAAATAATGTGAGTACAGATAAGGAATTTAAACATCACATGCATGGCAGAGCAAAAGTAAAGAGCGTACAGATATGAAAATTAAACGTGGCAGGCGAAATGAATGAATGACATGTCAGTGTGTCAGATCTAGCTTCGTTGTCAAGCCAGATCTTAAAATTGCGTCTAGGCGAGTATCATTTCGTCACCTAGTCTCTTTTACGCTAAAAACAGGGATGGCCTAAAACGTGGCCTAAAACACAAGTTTGGCAAGTTTCACTTGCCTGCAATCAGTCGTTTTGCAAACACCGTCCAACCCGTCCAATCTACCTATATGCTCAGATTCACCAACCTACAGTCCCAGTTTAAATTATCTTCATTAGTGATTTACTGAACAAATTAAATACTGATTTTTATCTTGATTAGCATGCATTGGTTGGGGGTCCTAAGTGTTTAGAAAAATTACCCTTACACGACGCGAGAGCTACACTGGTGTCGTGTAGCGACGCCAAGGGTTGGAATAATAGAAAACGCTCCTGATTCCAGATTCCAAAATAGATTCCTACGATCGTTAATCCTTGGACAGCGACCAGATCAGCGAGAAGATTCCAAATAGCGAGCAAGGTGATCGGTAGACGTTTTACGGCTCACGGGAAACCGTAACAACGAATGGGGACGAACGGGTCGACGTACACGAAGACTACGACGTTGAGCGTCGTAGGGGATGATAGTGACGTCGAGAAATACCCCTAGGAGAGGTATAGGGTTGTCGGAAGAACCCAATAGCGAGAGGGGGCGACGAAATTACAACGACGCGTCAAGACGTCGAGAGACATGCGTAACAGCGAGATGGCTCGCTGTTTCCAGGCAATGGCAGCCTGAGGGCAGCCCACGGTAGCGCAAAGGGTTGGATGGGGCGACCCACGGCGGGAGGAGGCACAGGCGGTGGCGACAGTGGCAGCGGCAGCGGCCTACTGCTGCTGCTTGCTGCGGATTTTGCGGTGGCTAGGGGCGGTTTCCGGCGATGCTACGGCGGCCTGAGGGAGGGGGAATGTCGGGGAAGGGAGAGGGAGGTCCAGCGATGGGTTTAGGGGTCGGAGAGCGCAAGAAGATGGCCGGCGATGCGTTTGTGTTACGTGCGAACAAAAGCTAGGGCTGGCTGCGATATTTTGTGTTTGCTGCTGAAAAACTCTAGCCTAGGTTAAATTTATAAAGAGAGGGGGCTGATGCACGTGGGTATAGGGCTGGAAATGTGGGTGACTAGGTCTAGGGCTAGGTTAGGGTTGTTTTGATATTAAAGGAATTGTTATTATAAAAGGAATATCAAATAGCCCTCACTCTCTCTCCCCTACCTTTTGAGTATGCGGCCACGGCTAAGAAAGTGGGTCGGGTCAATATATTATAGGATGTAACAAGTAGATTAAAGTTATATTAAAATATTACTTAGGGACAAAACTCAAAACTTAGAGTTAACCAATTATTAAACTAGGGAAAAATGAAGGTAGGTCAAACGAAACCCAAAAATTGTAAAATAAATACTGGGGCGACCGTACCGACGAGAGAAACACAACTAAGAAGATGGATCATAATTACGACGACGAGAAACGAAACTAAAAATAAAAATGCCTCACGACAAAAGTGAAAATCGTGACGTATCATCAAACAAAGTCAAATCGTAGGAGAACGACCCGTGAAATGACATTCTAAATCAATTCCACAATTTAATATTCTTCGAGAGGGTCACAACGGCATATAACACTATAGGGTTCGAATACAAACAACGTATAAAATAAATATGTGCACGGACAAAGATACGTGCACGAAAAGCTTACGGTCGAAAACAGACCGTGACATCCTACCCACCTTATGAATGATTCCGTCCTCGGAATCAACATCAATCACTGCTCGGAAACAAGTGCGGAAAGCGCTCTCTCATATCATCCTCACGCTCCCAGGTGGACTCCCCAGGGAAACCATGACGCCACTGCACTCTAACCAAGTCGACGGTCTTATTCCTCAGCTGCTTCAACCGTCGATCCAGAATCTCTACTGGTTGCTGATCATAGGTAAGATCCAGTCGAACCGTTGTCACGCCCCGCTTCCCAAAAATACGGAGGCGAAGCGTGACTAAGGCCCGCTTAGGCCAGAGCTGAGAAGCTCGGACCCAATAAGCGTCTGTAGGGGTACCATTTTAAAATTTCAGGTTCTTGCATTAGTAAAGTTCGAAACGACAGAAAGTACAGAAAGGAAGTTGCATTCATTGAAATAGAGATATAATACCCAACGAGTACAAAGTCTAAAAAGAAGCCTAAGCATGACAACGAAATATTTAAAAGTAAACTAAAAGCAGTAACCTCTGAAGGTGACGACTAAAAAGACCTCTAGGTCTGGTCCTCGTCGGGCACGTACTCTGGGTCGACGTCCTCGGCTCCTCGTACTCCAGTGAGTCTGTCTCGTCCACGAACTCTGGCTGAGCACCTGACGTACAGCACCAAAGAGAAAGGAACTGTACGTCAGGTAAAGTCTACAGGAAGGGTTAGACTTTACTGCAAGTGCACCAAACTTTAAACAACGGTTTACTGGTTGATTAGCATGCTGAGGTTCTTTTACAAGACAGTCTACTGGTTGATTAGCATGCTGTGGTTATAACAGAGTAACACAACAGGAAGTAACGCAGCAGGAAAGTAAAACGGGACAGGTAGTAGTCGTAGTGTGTGCTACCAACTACGGGACTAACCTACAGGTGTCAAGACAAGACAGGATAAACAGGACGGAACAAGACGAAACGTGGCAAGACAAGACAAGACAGGACAATTGTGACATGAAGGGTTCACGCCTTACGGTTCGAGGGGGATCAGACCCTCTTGCCGTGCGCACGCTCAACCCTACCCCAAACCCCAGAACTCATGACAAGACAATATAGGGCCACTCACTCTGCTAGGTGAGTGCCTCTATCCCCACGGTCGGTAGCGTATCGCTCACTCTGCTAGGTGAGCGACGAACGCCTCGTAGGTGAAACCGTACAACTGTATAGGACCACTCACTCTGCTAGTTGAGAGTCTCTATCCTCTCGATCTGCTGGGACACTCACTCTGCTAGGTGGGTGCCGAGCTTCCCGTAGGTTGTGAATCAGTACAAGGGATCACTCTCTCTAGCTTGGAGAGTGCCCTATTGCCCGCAGGCTGTGCAAGACGAGACGGGACGTGTCAAGACAGGAAGAGTTATTCTAGGGTGTCCATACACGCACACACACATGATAGCCCTACGATGTCAAAAATTGTTGTTGTCGGGCTCAGACTTCGTCGTCAAGCCTGAGCCATCAGGATCGTCCCAGACGCTATCATTTCACGTCTGGTTCTATTTGTTCACAGTTATCAGTTCTAACCAACTAAGGCCTAAGCACGGCCAAAAGTGCAAGTGGGTACACTTGCCTGCGATGGCGAGTGTGTCGTCCTCTCGAAGCGTCTCGTCCAAGCGTCTTGTCCGCGGAAGTACGTCTGAAACAGTGCCGTGGCGACGGTGTCAGGTCGCGTCTTTCAATAAGTCCTATTAGGGTTTGTTTCTAGATTGGCGGGACTACCCTATTCATCAAAAGTCACATTTTGGTGTTTCGTTCAACCTAGATCGACTTCTACCCTATGTGCACAGAAGAATTGTCCGATTGTCGATCTTTCTACGGTGAGCAGCGTTTTACAGATACTGAAAGTAAATTTAGTTTGAGTTATCAAATTTTAGTTTAGGGTTTGATTTTGCTACAGTGAGGGTTACTACGAGTAACGGAAACCAACCTGGTTGACGAACACGCGGGAAATCAGCGTCGGATCTGGAAATGGCAACGGACCGCGTCGCCTTCGCTCCGGTTCCTCGACTGCGAGTAGCGCAACGAAGAGGGAATCGTTGGGGCCCAGACAGTAGCAAAGAGGCGTACTTAAATATCTGCGTTATCAATCCGAGAGTGATCAACTTAATAAAATAATATATATATACTCAGTTTACATATGTACTCTGATGTATATATATACTAAAGTTAACCAATCATATATGTCTGACGTTCCCTAAGAACAAACATGAACTGCAGTATAATATATAGAAGTCACTGTTCAGTCATCTCCTTGCACATAGTTTACTTAGTTATGGTAGCCTATATCAAATTTTATAACTAAACTAAGGTGGGACAGCCCACATGTTTTCTATACCATATTTTATTTACAAAACTAAAAGTTACTGTCTACTCATCGAGAAGCTACTTACGTGTTTGTACTTCCACTGCTCTCGCATGCTTGCAAGGGAGGAGATCGCGCGACGTTGGGACAAAGCCGTGGCCGGCGGGAAGAGGAGGCGACCATCGGGTCTAGTGACCTACGGGAAGCGAGACGAGGGTGCGCTTGGCGTCTATCGGAAGAGTGGAGGGCTGAGCGTCGTCGAGAGGGCGAGTTGGTGGGGTTGTGGGCTTGCAGTGGGAAGTCGGAGGTGACTGGAGATCGAAAGAGGCTTCGGAGTGACGTCGGACAATGGCGGTGAACGAGGGCGAGGGAGACTTGGGTTCTGACATGGGGATGATGGAAGGAGATGGCAAACGGGTGGTAAACAGGTGGTGTGATGCTTGTCGGGCGTGGAGCGATGTCGCCGGAGTTGTGATGCGGCCTGGTCGGAGTTTCAACAGAGGAACAGGGGAGAGGCAGGGGATATGGCTGAGGGAGTGGTTCGGCCTGGAGATTGGCAGGGCGGCGGAGAGTTTGGGATGGTTTCTTCGCGGTGAGAGGATAGGGCGGTGCAGGCGGCCGGAGGGCATCGAGCGGGAGGTTTCAAGTGGCTGCCGGCAACGGAGGATGCGCGTGAAGGTGAGGGGCTGGCACAGTTGGTGGACTGGGGGTGTGACGAGGGTTTCGCACGAGATGGCTAGGCACGGACTGCAGCAGTGGAGAAGGGAGGAAATGGCTGGCGGTTCAAGTTCTCTGGGGCGGCGTGCGAAGCAGGGACAGCCTTGGTGTTGGTGGTAGCACGAACTGGGCGAAGAGAGGAGAACACGAAACGGCCAGAGGTTCCCTTTGGTTGTGTGTAGGCCTAGGAGGGCAGGACTTTTATTTTGTGATAGGAGAAGGACTGTGAGGGCCGTATGTAGGGATCTCAGCCTTAGGGTTTTAATAAAAGAGTGAAAGAGAGACGGGGGAGAGAGAGGTCTGTTTGGGTTGCGTGTGTTGAAGGGGAGAAGAAACAGAGCCCTGAGGTTTTTTTTATTTAGAAAAGCTGCTGAAGTCTAGCAAGTAGGGGAGAATAACGTGGGGAGAGGGATAAGAAGTCTCGTGGGGTTCATTTGTGACGTGGGGAGATTTGTTGGGATGAGCCTGGTTGTTAGGATTTAGTGGGGAAATCAATTAGGTTAGATCTATTAATAAATTTAGTAAAAAGATTTAGTTTTCCTTTGAAAACACCTATGGAACTTGGATTGTTTTTTTAGGTAATTAATATTATGGTTAAAATGTTAGTTAATAATATTAATTTGTTTTAAAAACAAACGCACAGCTTGAATTTCAACGAATTATAATTGAAAAAGTTTTTAATAATAATAATGTGTTATACAAAATGTTCCACAGACACACAAAAATTAAAAGGAAAATACTGGGGTGATCGCGCCTCTGAGAGGATCGTGAAAACGGGGGTCGGTCGCGCGTCTGAGCTACGGTGAATAATAATAAAAGTCAAATATGAAAATTACTCATACGAAACAAGATACGCGCTAAAATTCATATGGTCGAAAAGTGGCCGTTACATTCTACCCACCTTAGAAATGATTCCGTCCTCAGAATCACCGATAAAAATGATAACAATATCTATAAATACTTAAGCCTATAACTTCCATCTTCCACACAAAAATCTCTAATCCTATATTTCAACATCGTTCCTCAAATAATCCATCATAACCGGTCTTTTCACTGGATAATGCCACGCCTAAACTCACATCCTAACACCTAACTATAGACTCTTCACTGTTGTTAAATTTCCAACTCCAAATCCTCATAAAAGAATAATAATCATCTTCTCATTCCATACCGTTCCACTAAACATCATCGCTCGATAACATCTTCAAATTTCTCAATCTCTTCCCATAAATTTATCCGCCAAATAATCGAACTATCAGAATCACATCTCATCCTAATCCCAACCAAAATTAAGCCCGACTACCTAACCATCCATTTATCTTAACGCGTCGCATCATTCTCAAAGCCTTCTCACGTCAACTCGACAACCAAGTCTTGATGCTTACAAAGTTCTACTAATTCTCGTGATCATCCTGACTCGTACTATACTCCGCAGTTACTCCTACCTACCACCCGTCTAAGCCTCAAGTCTGATAAGTTATCATCTCCTCGCATATAATTTCATCCGGCCAGAATTTCCCATTGAGTCTGTCTCGCATCGGTATCATAAATAAGTCTTGGACAGCTCATCTTCTCATCCGAAAGAAATCTATTCCAATTCCCTATTGTTCCAAAATCGATTAATCAATGCTATAACAAATCTCATCTCTCCCTGAGCCTACCCGCAACAAAATCCTACAACAATAATAGCTAGTCCCAAAACTATAACAACCATAACATAACATTCCAAAATGGAGAGAGAGAAGAGAAAGGGAAACTTAAAACCAGTGACACATTTTTAAAACATTTAGAAAAACGTGTGGAGTCGTGGTAATGGATGAGGAAGGATAATTGATTTGTGATCTTGTGAGCTAATTTCAAAAACTTTAAAGGGTTGGTTTAAAAGAAAAACAAAGTTTTGATACCATCACATGCAGTCAAAGATGAGCTATTCTATAATCGCGAAAAACTACGTCTAAGGAAATTGCCTGCTATGACCCTATTCATATACGTATGAATATCGTCATTCAGACAACTTCAAACATACCATGGTTAACACTGAGTATACATTCAAGACACAAAAGGCAGTTATCAGGATCCTAAAGATGACACACTCGTACAGGTCTACACACTCTACCTATACTCATGCATCACGACAACATCACCTACCAAGGGCCTACTCCTATACTGGAGATAGCATGGATAACTACAAGGACTAATGTCTAGATAATAGAAAGAAAAGGAGACTAGATCAAGAGCGAAAAGAAATAAGATCGGAAAGAACGAGTTCCAACAAGGCGTGGTAAGGAGATAGTTGGTTGGAAGAGACAAAATATTTCTCAGAATAATTAGATAGATGAAGGAGATTTACGTGTAAAATATGATATCGTATACTTTATACTTTAAAAAATATGTAGGGAAAAGTGAGCAGACGGTAAAAATTATTATAATTTTGGAGAAAGAGTTGGATGAAGGAGATAAAAGTAGGATGAGATAGCGATTGTTTTGCAAATGAAAGTAAGTTTAAACAAGGATTCTTGAAGTATGAGCACGATGAACATATGGCTGTTTATACATATACGAGAAGAAATTTAAAGTTCTCTTTGGTTTAGAAAATATTCTAAAAGTACGTGCGGTAAGTGATTAGCAATAAAATTTTGTAGTTTAGAAAAGTAATATATATATATATATATATATATATATTGGATTATAGAATTGATAACAATGTTTAAAACTAAAACACGAAAGATGCCGATTTAAAAATAGGTACGAGATAGTAAAATAATTTTACGACCAGGGAGGTTTCAAGATCAGTGAAAGAATTTTAACTCAACCGAAAACAAGAAATTTTGAAATATATAATATAGGGGTTTTCAAAGAAATTAAGCTGGACGAAAAACTTAATAATAAATTTCGAAAATACTTTTCGAGGGAGCAGAATTGGTCAAGGAAGGGATTCGAAGGATCGACGATAATCGTCAGGAAACGATCACGTGAATCGGGAGACCGGAAAATGATCGCTTGATGGATACGCTTAGGATTTGATTTACGAAGCTACGATGGGGTTATTCGGTCGATCACACGAAAGGGTAATGATCAGGGAGACGCTAGAAGTCATGGATTTTAATTATCGGGTCGTCTAAAGATCAGGAGAGCTTGGCAATAAGATTTTCTAATGAGCTAGACTGTAACCAGGATCTAATGGGAAAATTCCTAAGAGAAATCAAGATTAGTTCTGCTGGGCCCGAAGTCGATGGAGCTGGGCGAGCGACTAAACTAAAAGAAGAGCTCTAGGAAATTTAACACGGTCAGAGTCAAGTGGCTACTAAGGTATTCTAGGACGAGGATGACTAATTCCTAACCAAGGCGTCAGACTGTCAACCTGGGTGTCTATCTAAGTCTTCCTACCATCTAAGACTGGGAAACTAATTCTGACTTGTACGTGAATATTAAATGAATGTGGTACTCGTATTGTTCCGAACTTTTGCATGACCTGCATGGACCACCACTAAAACATGTCACGCCCCGCTTCCCAAAAATACAGAGGCGAAGCGTGACTAAGGCCCGCTTAGGCCAGAGCTGAGAAGCTCAGACCCAATAAGCGTCTGTAGGGGTACCATTTTAAAATTTCAGGTTCTTGCATTAGTAAAGTTCGAAACAACAGAAAGTACAGAAAGGAAGTTGCATTCATTGAAATAGAGATATAATACCCAACGAGTACAAAGTCTAAAAAGAAGCCTAAGCATGACAACGAAATATTTAAAAGTAAACTAAAAGCAGTAACCTCTGAAGGTGACGACTAAAAAGACCTCTAGGTCTGGTCCTCGTCGGGCACGTACTCTGGGTCGACGTCCTCGGCTCCTCGTACTCCAGTGAGTCTGTCTCGTCCACGAACTCTGGCTGAGCACCTGACGTACAGCACCAAAGAGAAAGGAACTGTACGTCAGGTAAAGTCTACAGGAAGGGTTAGACTTTACTTCAAGTGCACCAAACTTTAAACAACGGTTTACTGGTTGATTAGCATGCTGAGGTTCATTTACAAGACAGTTTACTGGTTGATTAGAATGCTGTGGTTATAACAGAGTAACACAACAGGAAGTAACGCAGCAGGAAAGTAAAACGGGACAGGTAGTAGTCGTAGCGTGTGCTACCAACTACGGGACTAACCTACAGGTGTCAAGACAAGACAGGATAAACAGGACGGAACAAGACGAAACGTGGCAAGACAAGACAAGACAGGACAATTGTGACATGAAGGGTTCACGCCTTACGGTTCGAGGGGGATCAGACCCTCTTGCCATGCGCACGCTCAACCCTACCCCAAACCCCAGAACTCATGACAAGACAATATAGGGCCACTCACTCTGCTAGGTGAGTGCCTCTATCCCCACGGTCGGTAGCGTATCGCTCACTCTGCTAGGTGAGCGACGAACGCCTCGTAGGTGAAACCGTACAACTGTATAGGACCACTCACTCTGCTAGTTGAGAGTCTCTATCCTCTCGGTCTGCTGGGACACTCACTCTGCTAGGTGGGTGCCGAGCTTCCCGTAGGCTGTGAATCAGTACAAGGGATCACTCTCTCTAGCTTAGAGAGTGCCCTATTGCCCGCAGGCTGTGCAAGACGAGACGGGACGTGTCAAGACGGGAAGAGTTATTCTAGGGTGTCCACACACACGCACACACATGATAGCCCTACGATGTCAAAAATTGTTGTTGTCGGGCTCAGACTTCGTCGTAAAGCCTGAGCCATCAGGATCGTCCCGGACGCTATCATTTCACGTCTGGTTTTATTTGTTCACAGTTATCAGTTCTAACCAACTAAGGCCTAAGCACGGCCAAAAGTGCAAGTGGGTACACTTGCCTGCGATGGCGAGTGTGTCGTCCTCTCGAAGCGTCTCGTCCAAGCGTCTTGTCCGCGGAAGTCCGTCTGAAACAGTGTCGTGGCGACGGTGTCAGGTCGCGTCTTTCAATAAGTCCTATTAGGGTTTGTTTCTAGATTGGCGGGACTACCCTATTCATCAAAAGTCACATTTTGGTGTTTCGTTCAACCTAGATCGACTTCTACCCTATGTGCACAGAAGAATTGTCCGATTGTCGATCCTTCTACGGTGAGCAGCGTTTTACAGATACTGAAAGTAAATTTAGTTTGAGTTATCAAATTTTAGTTTAGGGTTTGATTTTGCTACAGTGAGGGTTACTACGAGTAACGGAAACCAACCTGGTTGACGAACACGCGGGAAATCAGCGTCGGATCTGGAAATGGCAACGGACCGCGTCGCCTTCGCTCCGGTTCCTCGACTGCGAGTAGCGCAACGAAGAGGGAATCGTTGGGGCCCAGACAGTAGCAAAGAGGCGTACTTAAATATCTGCGTTATCAATCCGAGAGTGATCAACTTAATAAAATAATATATATATACTCAGTTTACATAGGTACTCTGATGTATATATATACTAAAGTTAACCAATCATATATGTCTGACGTTCCCTAAGAACAAACATGAACTGCAGTATAATATATAGAAGTCACTGTTCAGTCATCTCCTTGCACACAGTTTACTTAGTTATGGTAGCCTATATAAAATTTTATAAGTAAACTAAGGTGGGACAGCCCACATGTTTTCTATACCATATTTTATTTACAAAACTAAAAGTTACTGTCTACTCATCGAGAAGCTACTTACGTGTTTGTACTTCCAATGCTCTCGCTTGCTTGCAAGGGAGGAGATCGCGCGACGTTGGGACAAAGCCGTGGCCGGCGGGAAGAGGAGGCGACCATCGGGTCTAGTGACCTACGGGAAGCGGGACGAGGGTGTGCTTGGCGTCTATCGGAAGAGTGGAGGGCTGAGCGTCGTCGAGAGGGCGAGTTGGCGGGGTTGTGGGCTTGCGGTGGGAAGTCGGAGGTGACTGGAGATCGGAAGAGGCTTCGGAGTGACGTCGGACAATGGCGGTGAACGAGGGCGAGGGAGACTTGGGTTCTGACATGGGGATGATGGAAGGAGATGGCAAACGGGTGGTAAACAGGTGGTGTGATGCTTGTCGGGCGTGGAGCGATGTCGCCGGAGTTGTGATGCGGCCTGGTCGGAGTTTCAACAGAGGAACAGGGGAGAGGCAGGGGATATGGCTGAGGGAGTGGTTCGGCCTGGAGATTGGCAGGGCGGCGGAGAGTTTGGGATGGTTTCTTCGCGGTGAGAGGATAGGGCGGTGCAGGCGGCCGGAGGGCATCGAGCGGGAGGTTTCAAGTGGCTGCCGGCAACGGAGGATGCGCGTGAAGGTGAGGGGCTGGCACAGTTGGTGGACTGGGGGTGTGACGAGGGTTTCGCACGAGATGGCTAGGCACGGACTACAGCAGTGGAGAAGGGAGGAAATGGCCGGCGGTTCGAGTTCTCTGGGGCGGCGTGCGAAGCAGGGACAGCCTTGGTGTTGGTGGTAGCACGAACTGGGTGAAGAGAGGAGAACACGAAACGGCCAGAGGTTCCCTTTGGTTGTGTGTAGGCCTAGGAGGGCAGGACTTTTATTTTGTGATGGGAGAAGGACTGTGAGGGCCGTATGTAGGGATCTCAGCCTTAGGGTTTTAATAAAAGAGTGAAAGAGAGACGCTGGAGAGAGAGGTCTGTTTGGGTTGCGTGTGTTGAAGGGGAGAAGAAACAGAGCCCTGAGGTTTTTTTTTATTTAGAAAAGCTGCTGAAGTCTAGCAAGTAGGGGAGAATAACGTGGGGAGAGGGATAAGAAGTCACGTGGGGTTCATTTGTGACGTGGGGAGATTTGTTGGGATGAGCCTGGTTGTTAGGATTTAGTGGGGAAATCAATTAGGTTAGATCTATTAATAAAGTTAGTAAAAAGATTTAGTTTTCCTTTGAAAACACCTATGAAACTTGGATTGTTTTTTTAGGTGATTAATATTATGGTTAAAATGTTAGTTAATAATATTAATTTGTTTTAAAAACAAACGCACAGCTTGAATTTCAATGAATTATAATTGAAAAAGTTTTTAATAATAATAATGTGTTATGCAAAATGTTCCACAGACACACAAAAATTAAAAGGAAAATACTGGGGTGATCGCGCCTCTGAGAGGATCGTGAAAACGGGGGTCGGTCGCGCGTCTGAGCTACGGTGAATAATAATAAAATTCAAATATGAAAATTACTCATACGAAACAAGATACGTGCTAAAATTCATATGGTCGAAAAGTGGCCGTTACAACCGTGATCTTCGAGAAATCCACAGTATGAGACGGATCAATGACGTATCGACGTAACTGAGATACGTGAAATACGTCGTGAACTCCCTCCAGTGACGGCGGTAACGCTAAGCGATAAGCCACCGCTCCAACTCTCTCCAGGACGTCAAACAGCCCAATGTACCTCGGACTCAGCTTGCCTCTCTTTCCAAATCGGATAACTCCCCGATTCGGAGAGATCTTCAAAAAGACATGGTCTCCTGGCTGAAACTCCTAAGGCCTCCGTTTAGCATCTGCCCAATGCTTGAAACGGTCCTGCGCGATCCTCAACTTCTCCCGGATGTTCCTCACAAAATCCACAGCCTCCACGATCATCTCTGGTCCTAACAGCTCCATGTCTCCAATGTCATCCTAGCTCAGTGGCGATCGACATTTCTTCCCATATAGCGCGGTGACTGGTGTCATGCCAATACTCGCCTGGTAGCTGTTATTGTAGGCAAACTCCACATGATGGAGATGATCCTCCCAAGATCCCTTGAAGTCCAACATGCACGCTCTCAGCATGTCCTCCAAAATTTGAATCATCCTCTCAGACTGGCCATCCGTCTGCGAGTGGTACGCCGTGCTGAAACTCAGACTCATACCCAGACTCTTCTGCAGACTCTGCCAAAACTGAGATGTGAATCTCATGTCTCTGTCTGACACGATACTCACGGGGACTCCATGAAGTCGCACGATCTTCTCCATATATCTCCTCGCTAGCGTCTCAGTGGACTATCCTACTCGGAAGGGAATAAAGTGCGCGAATTTGATCAATCGGTCTACGATCACCCAAATCGCATCATTCTGCTTCGGACTCCGTGGTAGTCCAGTCACGAAATCCATAGTGATGTGTTGCCACTTCCACTCCAGAATCAGAAGCTGTTGTAGCAACCCTGCTGTACACTGATGCTCCGCCTTTACCTGCTGGCATACCAAACACATGGCGACACTCCGTGCCACACTCTGCTTCATACCATGCCTCCAATAGTTCAGACGAAGATCCTTGTACATCTTGGTGCCACCAGGATCCACAGAATACGGTGAACTGTGTGCCTCAACAAGCAACTCCTCTCTGATATCTCCAGCTGGCACACAAACTCTGGCTCCATACATCAGCGAGCCATCCTCATGAATCCGAAAAACAGTCCACAGGCCAGCTTCTACCTGCTCACGGATCTTCACCAGCTTCGGATCTCCAGCCTGACCTACCTTGATCCGATCCACGATCGTCGACTGTATCTGCATACACATCAACAACGAAGCCTCTCCAGGAAGCACGATCTCAATGCCAGACTCGCAAATATCCTGCTGCAACCTCCACTGTGAAGTCAACATCATCACCGCTAGAAGTCTGCTCAGTGCATCCGGAACCACATTTACCTTGCTAGGGTGATACTGCATGTCGATCTCATAATCTGCCATGAGCTCCATCCAACGACGCTGTCGCATGTTGAGCTCCTTCTACATGAAGATATACTTCAAGCTTTTGTAATCAGTGAAGATCTTCACCTTCTCACTTAGCAAGAAGTGCCTCCAAATTTTGAGCGCAAATACGACTGCAACCAACTCCAAATCGTGCGTCGGGTAATTCTTCTCATGAGCCTTAAGCTGACGAGAAGCATACGCAACCACGTGCCCATGCTGATGCAAAACACAACCGAGACCCTTGCCAGAAGCATCGCAAACGATCTCAAATCCTCCACTGCGATCGGGCACAGCAAGAACAGGGGCAGTCGTCAACCTCTCCTTCAGAATAGAAAAGGCCTTCTCACAATCATCTGACCAGACAAACGGCACATCCTTCCTCGTCAAATGAGTCATCGACTCAGCAATCCGAGAAAAGTCCTTAATGAAACGCCGATAATAACCCGCAAGCCCAAGGAAACTCTGGATCTCAGACGCTGACTGTGGAACATGCCACTCTCTGATAGCCTTAATCTTCTCAGGATCCACTGATATTCCATCTCCTGACACCACATGCCCAAGAAAGGCAACCCTATCAAGCCAGAACTCGCACTTGGAAGACTTAGCATACAAACGATGCTTCCTCAAAATTTTCAATACTGTCCTCAAGTGCGACGCATGCTCTTCCTCCGAATTTGAATAGACTAAGATGTCGTCAATAAAGATAACGACAAACTTATCCAGAAAGTCGTAGAAGATCAGATTCATCAGGTTCATAAAAACTACGGGTGCATTGGTTACACCGAAAGGCATAACCACGAACTCGTAGTGACCATACTTCGTCCTGAACGCTGTCTTCTGGATATCTTCCTTCCTTACCTTCAGCTGGTGATAGCCACTCCTCAGGTCCAACTTAGAGAACACTCTCGATCCTCCAAGCTGATCAAAGATGTCATCTATACAAGGCAATGAATATCAATTCTTGACGGTGACAGCATTTAGCTCCATGTAGTCCACACACATACGACGCGAACCATCCTTCTTCTTCACCAGCAACACTGGTGCTCCCCACGGAGACACACTAGGATTGATGTAACCCTTCTGCAAAAGCTCATCCAATTGCCTACGCAACTCTTCCAACTCAGCTGGAGCCATACAATACGGTGCTTTCGAAATAGGCTGCGCTCCTGGAATAAGGTCGATCGAAAACTCAAGAGCTCGATCGGGCGGCAGTCCGGATATCTCCTTAGGGAAGACATCGTCGAATTCTCGCACCACAGCTGGTCTACTCTACTCCATCTACATGGAAAAAATCTCCACCGGCTTGGCCCGAAACCTGACATGACCAAGCAAACTGCTGCCTCGGCTGAACTCGAACACCGGATGACCTGGAATCTCGAACACCACCTTCTTCCTCCGGCAATGGATTGTGACGTAGAAACTCCCAAGCCAGTCCATCCCAAGGACGGCATCATAGTTGGTGATGTCATGGACAATAAAGTCAGCGTAAAGCTCATGTCCACAGACCACCAAAGGACAAGACTTGCAACCACAATGCACCAAGATCACGCCATTCCCTGTAACGATATCCTAACTCTTGGGAAGAGGGAAAGTTGACAAGGAATGCTTGTCCATGAAGCTCCGGGAAATAATGCACATCGATGCACCAGAGTCGAAGAGGACTCATACAGGAAAAGTGCAAACCAAAATCACACCTAACAAACAATCTAACAATCAAATCCTAATCTAGCAAACATAATATATTCTAGCAATCAAACATATTCTAACAAACAAGTTTAACTAAGGAAAGGAAAACAAACTAGACTGAGGGTTACCTGCAATAACCTCATCCTCTGTCTCAGCCTCAACTGCAGTCATCAGAAAAGCCTGCCTCCTCGGCTACAAAGCCTGCTGAAACGCCTGCTTCTGGGGAATGAGAGGCGCTCCACGTCCAGCAGGTACAGGTGCTCTCTACTGCTGAACTCCATTCGGTGCTTTCCGTAGTTGATTTGCATGTCGGCAATCCTTCGCTGAATGCGTAGCGTCGCCACAAATCAAGCACTGGCCCAGAAATCTTCTGCACTACTCCTTGATATGACCAGTCTTGCCGCAGAAATGGCAAGTCTTCAGAGTAGGCCCACCTGGCCTCTTGAACTGCACCGACTGGTTAGGCTTGAACCCAGGCCTAACCACTGCTCTGACCTGCTCCATAGGCCTCTTCCCAACTCCAGAAGTCTGTCCTCTCTTCTGGCTCGCAATTATCTCCTGCCTCCTCGCAGCTACCAACAACTTCTGATAAGACTCCAAATCTGACGAAGACATCAGGCTCTGCAAGTCTAATGAAAGACCCTGCAGAAACCTCTGAGCTCTCTCATCGGCATCCTGCACCATCTTCGGCGCAAATCGACTCAGCTTGGTGAACTCCTGATGATACTGGTTCACCGATAGATTTCCCTGCTTCAGATCAATGAATCGCTACATCATCTCCCTCCTAGCAGCTTTCGAAAAATACTCCTCATCGAACCTAGCCTTGAAAGTATCCCAAGGAATAGGTTTCACCAACACCTCCTCCTCTGCATCCCACTAGCCGCGGGCATTATCCTTGAGCTGCTTCTTCACCAAATCAACCCATCCAGCCGGGTTGTTCTTCGACATCCTCAGATTGTCCTCCATATTCCGGATCCACTCCTCAGCAGCCAACGGTCCTTTAGATCCATCAAAATAAGTCGGGCCCAGCTCCCGAAACTGCTTCGCTCTCGGGTCGAAGCGAGGGGCATTCTGGAGCATGCCCTGCTGCACCTGCATCATCCGATGCATCATCCTCATGACTTCAGCATTGGTGGGCTCTCTATCTGACACCGCTCCAAGGTCGGGCTCACCACTAGCTCGGGTCTGTCGTCTTCCAGCCATCTAGTGACATAGAAAACGAATAAAATTAGACTCAAAGCTTATGACTTGGATGTTTTAATTTATTTAATGGACATTCTATAATTATTATCATTGTTCCAATAATTCGCAGTTGCAGTGACCTGCATGGGCCACCAATAAAACCTTTCACGACCCGCTTCCCATAAATGGAAGGCGAGGCGTGAAAAGTCCGCTCAGACTTGAAGCTGTGAGACTCCAGTCTGTAAAGCGTCTGGTATAAACAAGTATAGGTCCTTGCAAATGCGAAACAAAACAAAAATAATAATAATGAAAGAGAGATATAAAATCCAAATCTCAGAATGTCCACAAATAAAGTCCAGCATCACAGAAAAGCCACCAGGCTAAAAAGAGTCTAAAAGGCCCAAGCATGGCAAACAGAAATAAGCAAAGTACAGAAAGAAAAGGCGCTATGCACCAACAACCTAACAAGAACTAAGCTGAAAGTAACACCAAAAGAAATCTCTACGACTGGTCGCCGGTGTCCTCGTACTCCACGTCAACAGTGGACCCGGGCTCAATGTCAACAAACTCATTGTCCTCAGCAACGGACTCTGGCTCAGCAACTAACATGCGACACCCAAAAGAGACAAGGGCGCATGTCAGCAAGTCTACAAGAGACTTGTGCAAGGAAACTAAAAGAAAGGAAACAACCTAGCTGTTCTAAAAGTATGCGATGACATGGCAGTTTAAGATATGAATGCAACAAGTAATAAAGTACAACAAGTATGACATGGCATGGGTAGCAAAGCTACTAACACATTCACATGGATTTACAAGTCAAGTAAACAAGTCGTGCACAGAGTTTACGCCTTACAACTGAAGTGGCTATACAGGCACACTTCTACGCTGAGTGGTCGCTTAACCCTACCACTCCACGTGTAATCGGGCATTGGCTTTTGACCAACACATGTAGCCCGCTTCTGGATCACGATCCAGGAAGTGTATTTGGCATAGGGTTGTGCCTGCAACGCAGGTGCCTAGCCTGAACAAGGAAGTACAAGTAGCGTGTGCTACGAAAACAAACATTCAAGCATGGAATGATGCATGGCATGGCAAGATTACAAATAATGTGCGTACAGATAAGGAATTTAAACATCACATGCATGGCAGAGCAAAAGTAAAGAGCGTACAGATATGAAAATTAAACGTGGCAGGCGAAATGAATGAATGACATGTCAGGGTGTCAGATCTAGCTTCGTTGTCAAGTCAGATCTTAAAATTGCGTCTAGGCGAGTATCATTTCGTCGCCTAGTCACTTTTACGCTAAAAATGGGGATGGCCTAAAACGTGGCCTAAAACACAAGTTTGGCAAGTTTCACTTGCCTGCAATCAGTCGTTCTGCAAACACCGTCCAACCAGTCCAATCTACCTATGTGCTCGGATTCACCAACCTACAGTCCCAGTTTAAATTATCTTCATTAGTGATTTACTGAGCAAATTAAATATTGATTTTTATCTTGATTAGCATGCATTGGTTGGGGTCCTAAGTGTTCAGAAAATTACCCTTACACGATGCGAGAGCTACACTGGCGTCGGGTAGCGACGCCAGGGGTTGGAATAATAGAAAACGCTCCTGATTTCAGATTTCAAAATAGATTCCTACGATCGCCAATCCTTGGACAGCGACCAGATCATTGAGAAGATTCCAAACCGCGAGCAAGGTGAGCGATAGACATTTTACGGCTCACGGGAAGCCGTAACAACGAACGGGGACGAACGGGTCGACGTACAAGAAGACTACGACGTTAAGCGTCGTAGGGGATGATAGTGACGTCAAGAAACATCCCTAAGAGAGGTAGAGGGCTGTCGGAAGAACCCAACAGCGAGAGGGGGCGACGAGATCACAACGACACGTCAAGACGTCGAGAGACACGCGTAACAGCGAGATGGCTCATTGTTTCCCGTCAATGGCAGCCTGAGAGCGGCCCACGGCGGCCCAGAGGGCCGGAGGGGGCGACCCACGGTAGTAGGAGGCACGGGCGGCGGCGACGGCGGCAGTGGCAGTGGCAGCGGCCTGCTGCTGCTGCTTGTTGCGGATTTTGCGACGGCTAGGGGCGGTTTTCGGTGATGCTACGGTGGCCTGAGGGAGGAGGAAGGTTAGGGGAAGGGAGAGGGAGGTCTGGCAATGGGTTTTGGGGTCGAAGAGCGCAAGAAGATGGCCGGCGATGCGTTTGTGTTACGTGCGAACAAAGGCTTGGGCCGGCTGCGATATTTTGTGTTTGCTGCTGAAAAACTCTAGCCTAGGTTAAATTTATAAAGAGAGGGGACTGATGCACGTGGGTAGAGGGCTGGAAACATGGGTGACTAGGTCTAGGGCTAGGTTAGGGTTGTTTTAATATTAAAGGAATTGTTATTATAAAAGGAATATCAAATAACCCTCTCTCTCTCTCTCCTACCTGTTGAGTATGCGGCCAAGGCTAAGAAAGTGGGTTGGGTCAACATATTATAGGATGTAACAAGTAGATTAAAGTTATATTAAAATATTACTTAGGGACAAAACTCAAAACTTATAGTTAACCAATTATTAAACTGGGGAAAAGTGAAGGTAGGTCAAACAAACCCCAAAAATTGTAAAATAAATACTGGGGCGACCGTACCGACGAGAGAAACACAACTAAGAAGACGGATCACAATTACGACGACGAGAAACGAAACTAAAAATAAAAAGGCCTCACGACAAAAGTGAAAATCACGACGTCTCATCAAACAAAGTCAAATCGTGGGAGAACGACCCGTGAAATGACGTTCCAAATCAATTCCACAATTTAATATTCTTCGAGAGGGTCACAACGGCATATAACACTATAGGGTTCGGATACAAACAAAGTCTAAAATAAATACGTGCATGGACAAATATACGTGCACGAAAAGCGTACGGTCGAAAACAGACCGTGACACACGCCCCGCTTCCCAAGTATGGAAGGCGAGACACGAAGAGGTCCGCTCAGACTTGAAGTTGTGAAGCTACAGTCTGATAAGCGTCTGTGTGTTCATCCATTCAAAGATTCTTGCATTGCAATAAACAACAATAATAATAAATATGAACGCAGGCAATTAAATAACCAACATTCAAAACATCCATTTCATTATTCCAAACATCCACAGATAGTCATAAAAGGAAATACAAGAGTCTAAAATAAAGGCCCAAGCATGGCCGAAACTAAAACAAGAAAAGGGTGCTATGCACCGAAAACTAACAGCAACAACTAGGTGAAACAATAGCAACTAAGAAAGCCTCCTGCTGAGACTAAGACTGGTCTCCGGTGTCCTCTAACTGGACGTTAGCAAAAGCCTCAAGCTCGACGTCAACAAACTGTCGTCCTCAGCGACAACTTCAGACTCAAAACCTAACATGTCAGCAAAAATCTCCAAAAGGAAAAGGCGACATTTGTGCAAGGAAACGTAAACTATAGCAGTTAAAGATGAATGCAACTTACTAGTTTTAAAAATGATGACATAGCATATTATTTCATGAATGCAACAATTTAAGATGAACATGATATTTTACGATACATGACACGTCGTAGCAATAAGCTACTAAACAATATTTCATGAAAAGCAGTAAAACATGCGTTCGCGTCGTACATAGGGTTTACGTCTTGCAGCTGAAGTTGCTGATCAGGCACACTTCTACGCTGAGTGGCCACTTAACCCTACCCCTCCACGTGTGTATGGACTGGCGCTCATCTTCATCTTCTGGATCACGAGCCAGGAAGTGTTTATGGCATAGGGTTGACCTAGCCTCATTCATGATGTAGGAGTCAAAATCCTACTCGCCGCAGCTTTCATTTCAATAGTAGCATGTGCTACACATTCTTGACAAGACATACAACGCACGATATGGCATGTGATATGCAATAGTTATAGTATAAAAACAGTTATTGAATGTGTACAGTTTATTGAAATTAAACATGACATGTGATATGCATGAACATGGCAAGAGTGTCGGATCTAGCTTCGTTGTCAAGCTAGATCAAGTATGGTGTCGGATCTAGCTTCGTTATCAAGCTAGATCAAGTATGGGTGTCTAGGCGACTATCATTTCATCGCCTAGCCTCTTTTACACAAAATACTCTAAATAGCCTAAACTTTGCTTTAACAATAATCTGGGCAAGTTTCACTTGCCTGTAACAACGTCTGTAATTCTCAGTTCAACAATGGTCCAGAATCTCCCTATGTGCTCAATCACCAATCACTAATCACCAATCACCAACCTACAGTCCCGTATTATTTATCTTCAATTAGTGATTTAACCAAAGCAAAGGAAATATTACTATTTTTATCTTGTTTAAACAGGCGGGTGTTTGGGTTTCCTATAGATCGGAGATTACCTCAACACGATGCGAGAGCTACACTGACGCCGGGTAGCGATGTCAGTGGTTAGACCCGGTAACGAGCGGAGTACGACGACTACTAGAGACAACGGACAGTGACGAAGGTGGCCACGGATCAGCGGCAAAGGTGGAGAGATGGCTGATCGTCAGGGCGCGATCTAGGGGCTGCTTGCACGCACGAGGAGAAACGCGGCCTGCAGTGCTACTTGCATGCACGAGGGCACTAATCCGGGGGCGTACGGCCTGCTGTGTTGCGGCATATCTGTGCGGCAGCAATTGGTGGTGTGCTCGGCGGTTTTGAGGATGGGAGGATGGGTGTTCGGCAGTTCAATGGTGGCCGGCGGCAGCTAGGGGACAGGGGGGTACGGCAGGTGGAGGAGCAGGTTGTGGCCGGTGGTTTTATAGGGGCTGTGCGTGGGTTCTTATGAGGGGAACAGCATTATATAGTGGTGAGGGGCTGTTTTGGGGGCTTGAAGGGCTGTTTTGGGGAGTGCCGGCGGGTGGAGGCCACCGCGGAGGATGGCCGACGGTTGGGAAAGGCCGGCGCTGGCTAAGGGCAAGGGTGCGTGAGCTTTAGGGTTGATGGCGGCTGCGTGCGTGAGTTAGAAACTCTAGGAGATGTGTTACATTTTAACAATGAAAGTTGCTATTTGGGGTGAAAAGGGGGTAGATTTAATGTTGATTGGAGAGAGTGTGTGAGAGGAGAAGGGTACAACTAGGGTGAAATTAGCTAGGAGAATATTTCATGATACGTATGATAACCTATATATTTAACTAGATTTGATTAAGATTCGAATTCGATTTAATTAGGGCTAAGTATAAATTGGAAGTGATTAGGTTGATAGGTTGGTCTAACGGTGTCCAACAAATACAAGAATAATATCGGTACAACCGAATCGACGAGAGGATCGAGACTACGATGATCGGTCACGCGCTAGGTTAACAGAAAACGGAACTAAAAATAAAAAGATCAAACGTCGAAGTCTAAAGTTACGACACCCCTTCAATCAAAGCTAATTTGTGGGAGAACGACACGTGAAATGACATTCATAAAAAATTCCACAAATAACTACTCTCTCTGAGGGTCACAATGGTATATTATTTCGCGTGTTCGGGAGATAAAAAGAGGTCACAAAAATACGCGTACGAACAAGAAAGTATGTGCACGAAAAACATACAGTCGAAAAGCGATCGTGACATCCTACCCCACCTTAGAGCAAAGTACGTCCTCGGACTTTCTAACATATACATACATACATATATACATACATACATACATACATACATATATATATATATATATATGTATATATCTATCTATCTATATTATAAAAGATGGATGTTATCAAGAGAAATTGGATAAGAGATATTGGACATGAGAAATTGGATAAGAGGTATCTATATTATAAAAGATGGATGTTATCAAGAGAAATTGGATTAGAGATATTGGACAAGATAAATTGGATAAGAGATATCTATATTATAAAGGAGGGATGTTATCAAGAGAAATTGAATAAGAGATATTGGACAATAGAAATTGGATAAGAGTGATGTTATCAAGAGAAATTGGATAAGAGATATCTATATTACAAACGAGAGATGTTATCAAGAGAAATTGGATAAGAGATATTGGACAAGAGAAATTGGATAAGGGATATCTATATTATAAAAGAGGGATGTTATCAAGAGAAATTGGATAAGAGATATTGGACATGAGAAATTGGATAAGAGATATCTATATTATAAAAGAGGGATGTTATCAAGAGAAATTGGATAAGAGATATTGGACAAGAGAAATTGGATAAGAGATATCTATATTATAAAAGAGGGATGTTATCAAGAGAAATTGGATAAGAGATATTGGAAAAGAGAAATTGGATAAGAGATATCTATATTATAAAAGAGTGATGTTATCAAGAGAAATTGGATAAAGAGATATTGGACAAGAGAAATTGGATAAGAGATATCTATATTATAAGAGAGGGATGTTATCAAGAGAAATTGGATAAGAGATATCTATATTATAAAAGAGGGATGTTATCAAGAGAAATTGGATAAGAGATATTGGACAAGAGAAATTGGATAAGAGATATCTATATTATAAGAGAGGGATGTTATCAAGAGAGATTGGATAAGAGATATCTATATTATAAAAGAGGGATGTTATCAAGATAAATTGGATAAGAGATATTGGACATGAGAAATTGGATAAGAGATATCTATATTATAAAAGAGGGATGTTATCAAGAGAAATTGGATAAGAGATATTGGACAAGAGAAATTGGATAAGAGATATCTATATTATAAGAGATGGATGTTATCAAGAGAGATTGGATAAGAGATATCTATATTATAAAAGAGGGATGTTATCAAGAGAAATTGGATAAGAGATATTGGACATGAGAAATTGGATAAGAGATATCTATATTATAAGAAAGGGATGTTATCAAGAGAGATTGGATAAGAGATATCTATATTATAAAAGAGGGATGTTATCAAGAGATAGTGAATAAGAGATATTGGACAATAGAAATTGGATATGAGTGATGTTATCAAGAGAAATTGGATAAGAGATATCTATTTTACAAACGAGAGATGTTATCAAGAGAAATTGGATAAGAGATATTGGACAAGAGAAATTGGATAAGGGATATCTATTATATAAAAGACAGTTGTTATCAAGAGAAATTGATAAGAGAATTTGGACTTGAGAAATTGGATAATAGAATTTGGATATCTATTATATAAAACAGGGAAATTGAATAAGAGAAAATATAAGAGATGAGATTTTGAGGGATAAAAGAGGAGGTGGGGAATTTTGCACATACAACCCCGGTTTTTGCATTTTTGCCTATGGACCCTCCCCACACACCCCCCCCCCCCCCCCCCCACTTTTTATTCTCACCCCTTCCGGCCATTTTTTTTCCAGTTATATGAAGATTTTGAATCTTATCCTACTAGGACAAAGCTTTGTCCTATGTGGCAAGTTTGTCCTTGGCGGTAATAAGAATTTTGGGGGGACTTAACTTTTGGGGGGAAACTTAAATTTGGGGGGAAACTTGAAATTTTGTGGGAAAACTTGAAATTTGGGGGAACTTGAAATTTGTGGGGGAGAAAAACTCAGCCATTAAATAAACCGTGCCCTATGGGCACGGGTAATGACTAGTATATATATATGAGGGATCAAATGACCCCCAAAAATAACCCCCAAAAATAACCCCCTATCAAAAATCCTATGCCCCCATTTTTTCGGAAGATCCGAACCGTTCATCTTGATCTCCACCCTCTAAATACCTGACCCACCAATTTTCAACCCGATCACATATGTTTTGCCCGTTCATCAACCATTCGCAAAAGTTCTATTCAGTCGAAACCGTTAAATTTGGGTCGGATGGATGAACGGGCAAAACACATGGGATCGGGCTGAAAATTGGTGGGTCGGGTATTTAGAGGGTGGAGATCAATATGAACGGTTCGTATCTTCCGAAAAAATGGGGGGCATAGGATTTTTGATAGGGGGTTATTTTTGGGGGTCATTTGATCCCTCCTCATATATATGTATGTATGTATGTATGTATGTATGTATGTATGTATGTATGTATGTATGTATATACACATACATACATATATAATATGTATGTATGTATGTATGTATGTATGTATGTATGTATGTATGTATGTATGTATGTATGTATGTATGTATGTATGTATGTATGTATATGTATATATATATATGTAGGGTAAAGTGTTCCTAGGGTGACTCCTTAGATTAAATCTAAGGAGTTGCTCCCATTTTCTCCCATCTCCCACAATTATTTTTGAAATTTTTTTTCTTGAGATTGTTGTTCATCTCATGGATGATCAACATACCAAAAACCAAGTCATTCCAATACTTTTAGAACCCCCATCTACCCCTTGCAACTTTATGTGTTTTTCAGCACGTTTTCAGACCGTTGAAGTTGCAAGGGATAGATGGGGGCTTTTAAAGTAGTGAAATGACTTGGTTTTTGGTATGTTGATCATCCATGATGTGACCAAAAATGCTATGAAAAAAAAATTCAAAAATAATTGTGGGAGATGGGAGAAAATGGGGGCGACTCCTTAGATTTAATCTAAGGAGTCACCCTAGGAACACTTTACCCATATATGTATATATATATATATATGGTAAAGTGTTCCTAGGGTGACTCCTTAGATTAAATCTAGGGAGTCGCCCCCATTTTCTCCAATCTCCCACAATTTTTTTGGATTTTATTTTTCATAGGATTGTTATTTACATCATGGATGATCAACATACAAAAAATCAAGTCATTTCAATACTTTAAAAGCCACCATCTACCACTTGCAACTTCAACGGTCTGAAAACGTGATGAAAACCCCATAAAGTTGCAAGGGATAGATGTGGGCTCTAAAAGTATTGGAATGACTTGATTTTTGGTATATTGATCATCCATGAGGTGAACAACAATCCCAAGAAAAAAAATTTCAACAAAAATGTGGGAGATGGGAGAAAATGGGGGCGACTCCTTAGATTTAATCTAAGGTGTCACCCTAGGAACACTTTACCCATATATATGTATATACACATACATATATATATATATACACATACATATATATATACACATACATACATATATATATATGTATATATATATATATATGTATATATATATGTGTGTGTGTATATATGTGTGTGTATATGTAAATATATATGTGTGTGTATATGTATATATATGTGTGTGTATATACATATATATGTGTGTGTATATACATATATATATATGTATATACATATATATATATGGGATTAATGGGTATCATACGCCATATGAGAGCCTCTCTCATACTCCCTCTCACATAAAGCACCCAAGTACAAGCCCACATGGGCTTGTACTTGGTTGTACTTGGGTGCTTTATGTGAGAGGGCGTATGAGAGAGGCTCTCATATGGCGTATGATAGCCATTATTCTATATATATATATATATATATATATATATATATATACATATATATATATATATATATATATTCTAGTAACTACCCAAATCATATCACACTATAATTCAAACCATGTATTGTTACTACAAGTGCTTATATATGCACTAGGTAGTCAAATATTAATACTACGAACATGTATTTATATGCACATTCTATACTTATACCTATCATAAACAGTCAAATTCATACACGTACTTCAATCATTCATATGGTCACGTACATCCCTTATATAGCTATCACTCACTTATCACATAACCATGGTACAGATACTTACATAGAAATAGTTTCACATTAGCAAATACAATCGTAGTACTTCTCGTATAGATAACTACCTATGTACAAAACAATATGGATATACAACTCCTTATGTCTCCTAGTGTACATCCAACACCAAACATATCAACACATGTAAACACACCATACAATATTAAATCATGTTTGCTAGATCTAATATACATTCACTCCTACTATAAATACACAAATATATAGTTATTCAAATACACTCAGATACTTCATCATATATACACATCACATACAATCATGTAACTATATTCAAGACGCAACACACATACCATAGTCGCAAACACATATATCTAAGCATACACTTACCCATGCATGGTGTACGCCTACACACGCTAATATATTATTGATACATGCCACTCATACCACTATATACTTAGCACATTCTACACACCTAGTTTAGCTAGCATATATACATTTAAACATGTAAAACCTTCGTAAAAAATATACTACAAAACCAACACCTATATTTATATAATGGTATAGCCACCCACAACCATGTGTGTAACGTAACCATACACAACCAAACCTATCACTATACACAAACCACAGACAAATATAACAATACACTTAGAATAGACCCACTCAAGCATGAGTGAGACTCAAAGACCCATACAAGAACTAGTTTGCTTTATATACATAACACGATATTTATACATATACCAATGTACCACTCTTTTTTATATATACACACACACCAACGTAATCATATCACTCGTCACACTATACAGGTAAAAACACATGCTATCATATACACATAATAATATCAGTCACACTTTATATTTAGTCAAGTAACACCCACATAATGCAATCACTTTACATATTATAATAATATTACAAATATCAGTACACGTATACAATCATAATACACTATCCTGTACATGCATACATCATATAGTCACATACATAATACTACACGCATACTCATTGCATGCATACCATACCTACATAAAAAATATGCTTACCACATATCTTCACAAACATAGACATATATATATTATATTCACCGATAGCAATTTACATATAATTAGTATGCTACTGCATATACCTATCTATACATAGTTATGACATACAATAATCGTGTATAACTCATTGTACACGTGAACACATACAACATTCCGTAAATGCAAGCAGTAGTATACAAAATTATAACCCTATTATCATACGTATATCACATATATTCTACAGTATGTACATATCTACCTATGACTAAGCACATACATATTTACGTACGAGCACACGCTCATACGTGCTAACATATAGATCATAGAATAAGCCTGCACACTTAACTAGAAGTAGACCTATTATCATTACATCTAACATGCACATGACTTTACTAGTATAGTACTTCAAGCATTTACAAGTACCTTCATACTACATATACGACTAGTAGATATTCCAACACTAATTCTAATATAGACAGACATCCCTAAAGTGGCATAGCTATCCACACATATATTTATAAATACTATCATTCATACCACTTCATATACATCATGAATAACACTGAGTATGCATATATAACACAAGAGACAATCATTAATGTACTAAGGGCAGCACACTCATACATGAGTGGTACGCAGGGGTTCATACACACTAGTCCGCACACTCTACCTATAAACATGCACCACGACGACATCACAATAAAAATAATGGGCCTACCATACTATACTAAGGTTGACATAGGTAACGGCAAGCACTAGGAGGATGACCAAGCAATAGTAAGGAACCCGAAATCAAATAGCGTGACGAAACAAGATCGGGATGAACGGATACAGATGAGGCGAGGATAAGGGAAAAGCTTGGTTAGGTGAAACAGAAATATAATAATATTGGATTTGGATATAATAATATCCTTATAGAATACAGGAGAATAGTGTGTAGATGATATAAGTTAAAATACGAAATAGAGATTAGACGAAAGAATAATTAGTATAGAGATGAAGTGACTTCTGTAATTGGAACTAGATTTGTACTAAGAACGTTGGATTTGGAAAAAACGGAGAATAGAAAAACGGACATACTTGAAAAGTTAGAGATCTCTTTCGCATAGAAAAATATTTAGAGGTTGGTACAATGTCTTGTTTGAAATAAGTTTGAGTAGTATATATATAGTAAGAGAAGAAATGGTATATTGTATTATCAAAAAGTCATTATATGAAGGAAGTAAGATATTCGCTTGAGTATGAAAGATTTAGGTAAGAAAATATTATAAGGTAGTAATTTAAAGATTTCGGCGAAAGTTTCGAAATTCAAAGAATGAATTTAAATCGACTGAAGGGTAGGAAGTCTAAGCCCACGCTAAATATTTTCAAAGACTTTAAACTGGAAGAGAAATTCAAAATAAATAATATTGAAAATACTTTTCGAAGGATAGGGATTGTAATGGGGAATATTCAACGATTGATGATGAACAACATGAAGGACTCACGTGAATCGAAAGCAAGGAAGTGAGTCAAATATTCACAACGTAAATACGACTGAGAAAACTTAGTGAATCTGCTACGATGGGATTCTATGGTCATTAGCTCAAAAGTGTAATGATTAGAAAAATGATAAAAATCAGGGGTTCTAATTACCGGGTCGACTAAAGATTAGGAGAAACTTAGCTCTAAGACTTTCTAATGAACTAGACTGTAATAGAGATCTCAGGGAAATGGTCCTTAGAGGATCAAGATTGCGATCTCTTCCGGAGCATAAACCTGGAACATCTTCTAGAAATACGCCTTCGAGGTCTCTGACTAACAAACTAGGACGTCTATCTAAGTCTTCCTACCATCTAAGACAAAGGAAACGTTCACATCAGATTCAAATTTTTATGACTCGAATGTTTCGAATGTTTCAATGGATGTTTTATTATTATCGTTGTTTCGATATTTCGCAGATGCAACGACCTGCATGGACCACCACAAAAACCTGTCACGCCCCGCTTTCCAAGTATGGAAGGCGAGACGCGAAGAGGTCCGCTCAGACTTGAAGCTGTGAAGCTACAGTCTGATAAGCGTCTGTGTGTTTATCCATTCGCAGATTCTTGCATTGCAATGAAACAACAATAATAATAAATATGAACGAAGGCAATTAAATAACCAACATTCAAAACATCCATTTCATTATTCCAAACATCCACAGATAGTCATAAAAGGAAATACAAGAGTCTAAAAGAAAGTCCCAAGCATAGCCGAAACTAAAACAAGAAAAGGATGCTACGCATCGAAAACTAACAGCAACAACTAGGTGAAACAACAGCAACTAAAAAACCCTCTTGCTGAGACTAAGACTGGTCTCCGGTGTCCTCGAACTGGACGTCGGCAAAAGCCTTAAGCTCGATGTCAGCAAACTGGTCATCCTCAGTGACAACCTAAGACTCAAAACCTGACATGTGACACACAAAGAGAAAAGGGCACATGTCAGCAAAAATCTCCAAAAGGAAAAGGAGACTTTTGTGAAAGGAAACGTAAAGTATATCAGTTAAAGATGAATGCAACTTAGCAGTTTTAAAAATGATGACATGGCATATTATTTCATGAATGCAACAGTTTAAGATGAACATGATATTTTACGATACATGACACGTCGTAGCAATAAGCTACTAAACAATATTTCATGAAAAACAGTAAAACATGTGTTCGCGTCGTACATATGGTTTACGTCTTGCAGCAGAAGTTGTTGATCGGGCACACTTCTACGCTGAGTGGTCGCTTAACCTTACCCCTCCACGTGTGTATGGACTGGCGCCCATCTTCATCTTCTGGATCACGAGCCAGGAAGTGTCTATGGCATAGGGTTGACCTAGCCTCATTCATGATGCAGGAGTCAAAATCCTACTCGCCGCAGCTTTCATTTCAATAGTAGTGTGTGCTACACATTCTTGACAAGACATACAACGCACGATATGGCATGTGATATGCAACAGTTATAGTATAAAACAGTTATTGAATGCGTACAGTTTATCGAAATTAAACATGACATGTGATATGCATGAACATGGCAAGGGTGTCGGATCTAGCTTCGTTATCAAGCTAGATCAAGTATGGTGTTGGATCTAGCTTCGTTGTCAAGCTAGATCAAGTATGGGTGTCTATGCGACTATCATTTCATCGCCTAACCTCTTTTACACAAAATACTCTAAATAGCCTAAACATGGCTTTAACAATAATCTGAGCAAGTTTGACTTGCCTGTAACAACGTCGTAATTCTCAGTTCAACAGTGGTCCAGAATCTCCCTATGTGCTCAATCACCAATCACCAACCTACAGTCCCGTATTATTTATCTTCAATTAGTGATTTAACCACCGCAAAGGAAATATTGTGATTTTTATCTTGTTTAAACAGGCGGGTGTTTGGGTTTCCTATGGATCAGAGATTACCTCAACACGACGCGAGAGCTACACTGACGTCGGGTAGCGACGTCAGTGGTTCGACCCGGTAGCGAGCGAGGTACGACGACAACTAGAGACAACGGACATCGGCGAAGGTGGCCACGGATCAGCGATAAAGAGGAGAGATGGCTGATCGTCAGGGCGCGATCTAGGGGCTGCATGCGTGCGCGAGAAGAAACGCGGCCTGCAGTGCTGCTTGCGCGAGGGCGCGGATCCGGGGGGCGCGCAGCCTGCTGTATTGCGGTAGATCTGTGCGGCAGCAATTGGTGGTGTGCTGGGCGGTTTTGAGGATAGGAGGATGGGTGTTCGGCAGTTCAATGGTGGCCGGCAGCAGCTTGGGGACATGGGGTGCGGCAAGTGGAGGAGCAGGTGGTGGCTGGCGATTTTATAGGGGCTGTGCGTGGGTTCTTATGAGGGGAAAGGCAGTATATGGTGGTGAGGGGCAGTTTTGGGGTCTTGAAGGGCTGTTTTGGGGAGTGCCGGCGGGTGGAGGCCGCCATGGAGGAGGGCCGGCGACTGGGGAAGGCCGGCGGTGGCTAAGGGCAAGGGTGCGTGAGCTTTAGGGTTGATGGCAGATGCGTGCGTGTTAGAACCCCTAGGAGATGTGTTACGTTTTAACAAAGAAAGTTGCTATTTGGGGTGAAAAGGGGGTAGATTTAATGTTGATTGGAGAGAGTGTGTGTGAGAGGGGAAGGGTACAACTAGGGTGCAATTAGCTAGGAGAATATTTCATGATGCGTATTATAACCTATAGATTTAACTTGATTTGATTAAGATTCGAATTCGATTTAATTAGGGCTAGGTATAAATTGGAAGTGATTAGGTCGATAGGTCGGTCTAATGGTGTTTGATAAATACAAGAAAAATATCAGGACGACCGTGTCGACGAGAGGGTCGAGACTACAATGATCGGTCACGTGCTAGGTTAAAGGAAAATGGAACTAAAAATAAAAAGATCAAACCTCGAAGTCTAAAGTTACGACACCCCTTTAATCAAAGCTAATTTGTGGGAGAACAACACGTGAAATGACGTTCATAAAAAATTCCATAAATAACTACTCTCTCTAAGGGTCACAATAGTATATTACTTCGCGCGTTCGGGCTACAAGAAGAGGTCACAAAAATACGCGTACGAACAAGAAAGTACGCGCACGAAAAACATACGGTCGAAAAGCGATCGTGACAAACTATAAGGATTATTAGGGTGCTATCCTAATCATGCACTAGGGATTTAAAATTCAATTTGCAACAATTTAAATCGTAGCCTTTTTCAAAGTTATTATTAGAACAATTAAAATAATTATTATTAGGGAGGGCTACCCTAATCAAGTATTAGGAGTTTAATTTGTTGCAACAATTTTTAAATCATAGCATGTCAATCAAAAATTATCTTATAATTTTCTGAAAGCTTTTAATGGCTATCCTAACAGTTTTTCTTGTATCATCACATAATCAACAAGAAATAATATAACCATTAAAAATATTAACTAAATATTTTAGCATGATAACATATCAACTAAAATTATCTCATAAAATTAGCATGTAACTTAAAAGATTTATCTCATAAATTTAAGTTACATTAATAATTATCATATAATTATCAAGATCTAAATTGTTTAAAAAAGTATCACATCATTTTTAAAATTAGATCTAATTTTCAAAAAACAATTTTACTGAAAATAAAAAACATCACATGGAACGACAATTTTAATAGCTTAATTAGCAACCTCCATCTCATGAAGAAACATGATGTATCATATACACTTTATAATTGCAAAAACATAGATCTAGTAGACTAGCTTTGATACCACTGTAGGGTTTTCTGGGTCTTTATGGCTATAAAATCGATGTCCTACCTAAGTCGGTCGGACGAAGAAATCAAATATGCAGCAGAAAAACATCTTAAACATTTTTAAGAAAGCCATAAAGAAATAACACTAGCCAGAATCTCTATTATCCTAGAGTTGGGCTCGACCAACCCCTAAAGATAGATCTATCTAACAGCAATTATAAACACATGTAACTTAAACTACATACCTTTCATTTCGTTTTCGCAGAATACGAAGCGTCGTTTTCAGCAACATTTCTTTATCTCCAAAGCAATGTCACACGCCGCTTCTCCCAAGCCAAACCACGTCCTCAGCTAGACCGCGTCCCAAGCCAAATAGCGTCCTGAACCAAACTGCGTCCTGAGGTGAACAACACCCTTGTCGCCGAGCCAACCACACGCCGAAGAAAGTTTCACCTTGAGTGGATCCTCCGTCGAGACTTCGGATCCGGTCCGAACTCCTTCATATCTTTGCTAGAGCCCGATCAGGAGCAATGAAGAATTAAGGAGAAGAGGGAATATTCATTTAAACTTAAATTTGAGCTTGCTCATGTTTAATAGAGTTACTCAGATCTGGAGCTTGGTGCGAGTTTCAAGGGGGGTTGGCCCCTATTTATATAGGCCGGCCCCTCCTCTCTTCTCAATTTCTGATGTGGGACTAAAGGTTTGGAGGAGAAAATTAACTTTAAGTTTAACCTTCACGAAGGCCAAACTTCAATAAATTTTCCATCACTCACTGTTGAGCTCTAAAACGATGTCTACATCATTGCGAGAGGGTTGAATGGTAAACGCGTAAAAAAACAGCGCTCCATTCCCAGTTCGTTTCACCCCTCAAACGATCGTCCAAAGATAACCCAAAACAATGCATTTCGTAAAAATGCAGCCGCCATCATATATGCACGCAACCTTAGCACCCAGGTGGGGCCCACCCGCAGGCCCCACCCACTCGTCACGTGTGTGCACTGCCGCCTCTGTGCGCCCGCTGGTGCAATGCGTTGGTGCGCACAGCACCCGGGAGCAGGCCCGCACTGCACCCATACACGGGTCGTGCCCGTGTCTAACACGGGCGCGGGCTCCAGTAGTCGGGTCGGGCGCTAAGGTCGCGTGCCCGATCCCCAATGCCCTATAAGGGCATTTTTGTCTTGTTTTGGCTCTGTCTTTAACGTTTGGAGTCCGTTTTGGACGCCGTTTGAACCTGGGTTTAGACTAGTACATTCCCGCCATCCAGGACACATCTCATGTGTTCATTTTATTTAAAATATGCTCTTAAACACTTTACGACACATTCAGAACCTTTTGCATCATATGCAATTTACCACATCCTAAATATTCTAAAGCTTATATCGCAAACTATTTGCAACGAAATAAATTCCCATACATCTGATGTATAATCTCCCTAATTTCTACCTATTAATTGACGAATGTCTCACTCTGTGTGAGACCCTACAGCCTGACCCTACTACAGGTGGGGCTCGAAACCCCAGACGCAGTGACCACGAGCAGTAGGTATCATCCCTATTTCGGTAACATAATTATATGGTTAACTCATCGACATGTGTATTGTCGGGACCACCCTGATTGTGTTTGTAATGAATACCGCAGTTTTAGTCCCTTCACCAAAACTATGTCACATAGTCAAGCCTAGGGTACGATCAAACTGTCAACCCTAAAAGCTTGAAGTAGGTTAGTCTCTATCGGTCTTTAGTCAAATAATGTTGGACTTCTTCCAACATACGTTGGCCAAAGTTTTTCATTAAAGACCGAACCAACTCGTACGACACTAACTCACAATAAACGGGAGAGACAAATCCTCTCTTGGTCATTACTATCCTCGCACACTTCAAGTATCACCCAACCAAAAACCTTTCGATAAGCCTTGCCTCGAAGCTAGGTCGTAGATCTAAGTGACACCGTTCACGTACAGGTTCGTACCGTGACATCAAGTCTAAGGACCGACTAGCATATCATCACTGAGAGTTATCACTAACAGATCAGTGATGTTAACTATGTGATAACTCTCGTTGGGTCGTTCAGTGAACTCATTCTACAATGAGCACATGTGTCTCGTCTCTGACTTCGCCAAGTTGAACGACCATGAGATCATCGTCACCACTCTATGGTGAAGACAAAGACACAATGGTCTATCCGATGTTTCGATATCCTTTTCTCGAAACATCTACGACCACCAATGATTTTAGACTTATGCCATTTATGGTCAAACAATTCTCTATGATCGAGATTCTTATTTCGATACTCGTTTACCTCGCATTAAGTCTCAGGACTTTACCTAAGTTTTAATGTCGACTACATTATTATTAACTTAGGTAAATTCTTACCAAACAGCTTACTGTTATTTTGAACAAGACGTTTGTACACATACATAGAGATAAATTGCATCGAGGGCATACCCATCTCCCAACAGCTAGGGCCCCATTGCTACAACTCCAAGCTCCCGATTTAGTTGACATTCAGCTCTAGTCATACCGAGCCCATCAAGCCCACATCATAGACATGAGCATATTGATTTGACCTTGAGGCTTTGAGCTGAGATCACAATTGAACAAATCCAGGGCTATAGACTCTCTCACTTTCAACATACTACGGAGACAATACACACTCAGCAGTGCTCACTCAGTAAGTTGTACACGGTGACTACAGAGTTAGTCTCTTAAGTTCGAGATTGAGATCAGCTCACCATTACATCAAGCAGTAAACTTAAGTTCGAGAACATGGATGAAAGGTCAAACTTGGAATTTTTTCTATTAAAATTTTCAAGTACATTCGTTCCTACAAGTTTGGGTCACCATATGTGGCAACAAAGTCAAAGACAACTACAAAAATAAAAAGATACAAACTCTCACATTCTACCCGGAGGCAGACAGCTGTCTGCTCATCCACGTCGGACTCCTTGCCTTGAGGAGCTTGGTCATGAGATCCACCATCAGCAGCGATGGATGGATCAGCTGCGGTAGAAGTCTTTGCAGCAAAGGCAGAGGCAGCAGGTTTGGCAGTCAGGAATGACAAAAGGTCGACATGAGTAAGGTGCATCGCTAGAAATGCATCCCTCACGTACTGTACCTCAGCCTCGAAGGATATGTTCACCAGCCATCAGTTTAATGCGGCGAGCCTTGAATTACGTGGCTACCTAGACCTCAACCTTCTTCAGTTCAGCTCGATGGGCTTCGACAGCCTCAGCTGCTTGTTCCTGAAAGCTCTATTATGTCCTCTCAAGCTCCTTCTGTAGCTCGGAGACCCGACCATCACTCTCCTCCACATACGTTGTGAGGTGAGAGATAGCCTCTGCAAACTCCTGGCACTCCTTCTATAGCTATGCCTCCTTCTCTGTATATCACAGTAGGACACTTGCCTCTTGAAGCTTGGGGTCTATGGAGCAGGCCAGCTCAGCCTGCCCCATCAACTCTACGTCTACTTCCTGCAGCCTATGGAGTTCTGCCCTCAGCCTCTCGAGCTCCTCCTCGGCAATGCAAGCTCTCTCACGGAGAGGTTTGATCTCTGCCCCCGCCGCGGCTGGATCTTCTGAGCCAAAGCATGGGCTCACTCTTTCCAGAAAATATAACTATGGAAGTAGTGGCCCAACCCTTCTTGAGCCGGGGTAAGAAACAAAAATGAAGTAGTTAAAGCATGAGCTCAGAATTTCACTACATTCTACAGAGAGCTTACCTGGCTCATCTGCGACAGGGCCTCAAAGAACACATCAGCCTCAGCTCAATGGGCTTCGGCCGCCTCAGCTGCTTGTTCCTAAAAGCTCGGTCGTGTCCTCTCAAGCTCCTTATGTGGCTCAGAGACCCGACCATCACCTCCTCCATGTACTTTGTGAGGCGAGAGATAGCCTCTGCAAACTCATGGCACTCCGTCTATAGCTATGCCTCCTCTGTATGTCACAGTAGGACCCTTGCCTCTTGAAGCTTGAGGTCTATGGAACAGGCCAGCTCAGCATGCCCCCTCAACTCTACCTCTACTTCCCACAACCTACGGAGCTCTGCCCTCAGCCGCTTGAGCTCCTCCTCGACAGTGTGAGCTCTTTCACAAAGAGCTTTGATCTATGCTACAGCCGTGGCCAGCTCCCGCCACAGCTGGATCTTCTGAGCCAAAGCATGGGCTCACTCTTTCCACAAAATATAACTATGGAAATAGTGGCCCAACACTTCTTGAGCCAGGGCAAGAAACAAAAACGAAGTAGTTAAAGCATGAGCTTAGAATTTCACTACATTCTATAGAGGAAGAGCTTACCTGGATCATCTGCGACAGGGCCTCGAAGAACACATCAGCCTAAGTGTCGAGTAGACTGCTCGTGTCTCCTCGACCACAAGAGTGAGTGTCCTCTCCCAAGTTGATGACCTCCTCGCCCTTGAGCCCTCATTACCATTGGTACTGCCTCAGGGTGAGGTGAGCTCGAGACCTGGTCGGCCTCCTGCTCAGGAGCCACATCATTGGCCTTCTTCTTCTGGGGCTCTATGAGCTCAGGGTGGAGCACACTTCCCGTGCAGTATTTTAGGAGCTACCTCATCCCTCTCCTTCCACTTCCTCCTCACTAGAGGGACATTGTCATCCTCATCCTCATCCCATGAGCTGACGCATACCATCGAGGGAACAATAGCGAGAGCAGCAATGGGGGCATGCTCGACCTGGGGCCTCGAAGTCCCCACTTCATCTCCCGCTTGTAAAGCTGGAGTAGATGAAGGCTTCACGTTGCTACGTGCGACGGCTAAGATCTTCTCTCCTGCTCCTTCAGCATGAGCAATGATGATTCGATCCAAAATAGTTTGGTAGGCCCTTTCCCTCCAAACAGAGTTCAAGTTGAATCCTCCCTTCTTTGCAAAAATAAAACAAGGAGATGTTAGAAAACATGATGAGGTTCAAATTGCTAACATTTAGGCTGGTACTTTCCAACAACAAGAGGAGCCTCACCAAACTCCCTTTCCTTCTCAGCATGCATGACCTGCAGTTCGTGGATTACCTGCTCTGACAATAACACGATGTAGTATCTCTCAACGATAGATCTTGCGACCATCCATGCCTACCAGCTCAGCTCATTCCTCATAGCCATCTTCAAAATGACATCGGGTTCTCACTTGCAGGGCTACCCCGATGTGGCACCCGCTCTTTGGTAGCGAAGGGACCCTCCTCGGAGCTCTCCTAGCTCCCGATAACCCAGAACAACTTCTTCTTCCACTACGTGTTCACCGAGAGCTTCTCCTCAAAAATCCTCGGTGCCTGAGCTCGGTTACTGAGGTAGTATTGGGTATTCGAAGTCTTCTTCAACTCGAATACTCCATGCATCAACTCAACCGATAGCCACCTCTTGCCCTGAGAGGCGAACATTGTAGCCGATGCAAATGCACTGATGAAGCTATTAGGGGCCAGCTCGCATGGCGCCAGATTAGAGAGGAAGAGGAAGCACCGGATGAGATGATTAAATGGGAGGCGAAACCTTGCCTCTAAATGTGCGGAGCTCAGCATAATAGCTCCCTACGGAGGTCGGTCAAGGGTCCCCTCCAGTTCATGGGGGAGCTTCAGTTGCACCGAAGGGGGAATTACATACTTCCCTATAAGCTACTGCAAGTCTGCCATGCACATCTTGGGCTGAATTCTTGTGCTCCGGAGTACGGCAACCCCTGCCAGAGGATCTTTCCTCCCTTGTTACGGAGGTTAACAATCCTTGCCACATCTTGGGCATCCAGACCTTGTGGGGAGGAAGGCTCTGCCAGAACATACGGATCAGAAGATAGACCTGCAACAGCTGGAGTATGCACTAGGCCAGGGGCGAGCCGTTATGGCAACAAGTTAAGAAGGAGATCTTCGACCTGGACACGGCAATGGTGAGTCGGATTTCGCCCCACCACAAACGTGGGGTGTGGAGCTTGTGGGCGTCCTAGCACCAAAATCGCCAACATTTTTCCACGTCCCCTCAAGGGCCACCATCTCTAACACAAACCTCGTCTGGTGATGGTGAATATCCCGATGATGATGCTGGGGAGGATTGGGAATCGGTGGCACCTGCCATAATTTTTGGGGAAAATAGCAAAGCAAGAAAGGAGAAGAAAAAAGTAAAGGGCCGAAACGAGTATTACCTTTTTCGACGAGAATGGCAAACACGGTGAGAATCAGAAAGCTCGAGGGTGCAGCAGCAAAAGAAGACAAGGAATTTTTGAATACTAGTACGACAGTCCAATGGCCTCTTTTCCCCCTTTCTACCTACCGTAAGTGAGAATTAGCGGGATTCGATCGCGACCGTTTGTTTTTCTTGGGCATGATCACAACCGTTCAAACCCCCCACGTTTGAGCTGCTCCCGCATGTCATGCAGCCTAACAATCGGTCTGCGCCACATCAATAAGGACATTTCTTTGATACACAAGCTTGCCTCTTCGGATTCCAAGAAGATATACGGTCACATCGGCCATGTCTCTTCAGATTCCGGGATGAGACGGCCACGTCAGCACACGATAAAGAGGACGCATTCACCTAGGTGCCACCCTTCAACTTTGGCGCCACATGTTCAAGGAAAGACAGTCCAACCAGACGATGTTAGTAAATGTCTTTTAACTCTTTGATTTCTCTTTTGTTTTGTCTCCTCGCATTTCCACGTCTGACCTCGGAGTCACAACTCGGGTCAACAATGTCAAGCCAAAAAATGATGGGCCATTGTGGATGACGCTTCTACTGGGGCCCACCGACAGTGGGGCCAGGTTAAACTCGACCAATGGGACCCATCGAGAATCAACCGTGTCCCCAGGACAACCTGACATTAGCTTGAGAGGTAAGCTTGCCCAGGGCGACCTCCATGAGGAAGGCTCCCCCAGTGGTGTTCTACCCAAGCAACCTCCACATGGTCGGCTCCCTCTACGACATCACTCTATAAGGACGACCTCTATGAAGTCGGCTTCTTCAGCAGTGCAGCTTTACTAAGACGACCTCCACGAGGTTGGCTCCTTAACTGTGACCCTCGACAAGGAAGACATCGGCACCTGAGGTCGGCTCCTTACTCACAGACTCCTACAAGAACGACCATGGTGCCCGAGGTCGGCCCCTTCAGTTTCATGACCTAAGTGCCTGGCAAAGTCATCCCGCGCCATCTAAAGTGACACGACTCAGGTAGACGTGCTGCTCTCTCTCTGGCCCCTAACCAACGAAATGGCATTTATGCTCATTCAATGTGTCCGTAACTGCTAGGCGTATCTGAGGGAACCAACTACGTCAGGAAAAGGGAGACCCTTGTAACTCCCCAAATGTGGCGTACCAACCCTCCAGTTCTACAAAGGTAAGGAATCGTCTTCATCATGAGGAATCCCTAAATCAACCCTGTCATCTATACACACTTGCAATCTCCTCCTTTCTCTTGCTTGAATCTGACCTAAGTATCGGAGTCGAATCGAAAGGACGACCACCTTTGTTTCCTCTAACGTTCTTCCTATTTGTTTCAGGCAACGACAAAGGAGTTCCTCGACCCGACGAAATCTTGCCCGGGTCCTCTGTTGTGAAGATTCCTACATCAATAACTGGTGCAAGATCCTTACATCAACAGACGTGAAATTTTCTTTTAACGACCAAAATACCATCTTCGTATTCTTCCTACCCTTTCTTCTCCTTCAGTCACTAATGGTATTAATGTTGCTTTATTCTACTCTTCATGCTTCTTCTCTCTAGTTCTCCTTTATTTTCCTATTGTTATTGATGTTGCTTTATTATGATCTTCTTGCTTCTTCTCTCCTCCTCCTTTATTCTCCTCCTCTTGCCTCCTCCCGTTTCCCTTACTCCTCGTGTCCTTTCCTTTCCTTTTCTTCTCCTCTCTTGTCTTCCTCAATTTCTTCTTGTCTTCCTTTGACGATCAATCATGTCGCTCTCGTGGCATCAAAGGCAATGCCTTAGACAACGCTACGATAGAGGTGGCAATGATCTTGATGGAAGTAGAAATGGAAGAGGGGATGAAGGGATGAGAATTTCGTGATCAATGTCAATGGAGAGGCCGACACTATCAAGGGAAAAAGAAAGGAGGGAAAGAAAGCAGAAGAAGAAGAAGAAGAAACAATGACAGCACAAGGGGAAGGAAGAAAAGGAAAAGGAAGAAAAAGAAGAAGAAAAGAGTGTTTTGATTATTAATTCAAAAAATGATAACTCGTGGTATCAAGTGAAGCGCAAAAAACGTTAAGAATATTTCAGTGATTTTCGGAAGAACGTTAAAATGATTTGAGTCATTACCCTAACATTTAATATGCACGTATCATGCGATGAAAGGCATTTGAGTCCACCTCCCATGAAGCAGAGGAATCATTGATGGTAGACAAGATAGTGAAATTCGACAGGCTAGACACGAATATCAAAACTAGAGGAAGCGCCACTAAGACCAAGTCTTCGTGCAACAGGGGCAGAAATCCATGCCATTTGTGCAGACGGGATGATCGTTGAATAAAAAAATTGCAAGTACGTTTCCGGGATTCAAGCATAACTTAAGCAACCCTTTTGGCCAGAAGTACGGTTGTTGTGTTACAAGTAAATGATGCGTTTTATGACCCTAGGCTCTATTGAACGCAGACGGGGAGAGCTTATCAGGGTTCGTGTGCTAAGAACAAAACAGAACATAACCGAAGGAGACGTAATATCAGGGACAATCACGAACAAAACATCCAAAACATTAATATTAACGTAACACCCAAAAGGCGACTGTGGATCATCTCAACACCAATCATTGACATCCACAAATCAATATGAGCATAACACTTGACACTCTTTTTAATTCGAACCTTGCATTCAGCTATAAAAACATAATAACGTACCATGCAATAGACCATCTACTATAAAAGCCGTAAAAAAGAACGGATCTCAATCCCTACAATGGCCAGACCAAAACTCAGCACGGTGCATGAACCGATGGCTATTAGAACTACCACGCTACACCACTACAAAGGTCACTATTGTCTGCACATGCAATCGTGGCCATTCCTCTCACCATGGGGACTACTACGTAACTTTAAGTGGTTTGTTTTCACAAGACTCCATCCAGCATGAGAAGTGTTAATATCTACCACTTAAAAAAGTTGTGAATTGATCCACGAATCATTTATTTTTTAATAAACTAGATATAGATTGACCCATATTTCCACATCAGACACCAGAAGTAAAGGCAGTAAATGGGTTAGAATACAACCCCAGGCTCCAGTTGGCTTCCCAGCACGGAAAACAGTAGTTTTCTAATCAGTAAGAAAATTTCTAAACCCAAACCGACAAGGTTGAACAAAGGCTACTCAACAAGTTCTTATGCAAATGTTCCAGAATGACAAACAGAATCTCATATGGCCCGTAACGTTCTGATTGTAAGCCGTAAAATCCTTGATATAAGATTAAATTACCTGGCAGGTACTTAACAGTGTCATCCATGTTAACCGTGAAAGTTTGGTTCAAATAGAATTTGTTTATTGGATAGCAACTCTTGGCTGAAGAGAAACATGCTACAAAGGACTGAAGAGAGGCCAGAATTTGTTTATTGGATAGCAACCTCTTGGCTGAAGAGACACATGCTACAAAGGACTGAAGAGAGGCCATCAGGCGCAGGTTCCCTAAATGAACAATAATGTTAGATTTGATTAATGAAAGAACAGAAAGAAAGCAAAGAATTATGGAAATGTTTGATTGTGGGAAAAAATTAACATATCAGGAGAAGAACTAAGTTGGTAACATTAAGAAATAAACAATATACTAAATCAAAAAAGACAAACAAAGAAGAAAAGCACGACTAGAGCAGGGCTCATGTAAATAAAATAGGGGTAAAGGATTATGAAGAATCTATATCCATAAAGGATCTACATATAAAGAAAAGAAGCAAAAGGCCTTAACGAAATGTGTGCCCGTCTTTTTCTTTTGAAATATGTTAACCATACTGACGTTGCCTCTAAACGCACCAAGAACATTTGGATGGAACCACATTCACACTCGGGCACTTAACAAGCGTCATGTGTCCAAGTAACACTGTTTAGAGCAGGTATAAACAGAAGATGCAGAAGACGGATTATTGAACACCGATAATCATAACTTCAAAAGTTCATGACGTATTCTCAGGACTTGTGCACAACAAGTGTTGTTGCTTAATGAAAACAATGTTAATATTAGGCCAATTCATATGAAACCAAGATTGAGATTGAACCAAAAACAAAAATAGAATATTTGGGATATATAAACCATGTACTACCAGTTGCCTTAACAATTAGGTAACAAGCATGGCAACAAATTCATGAAAGCACATAAATCACTTTGAGGTGCTCAAAAAAATATAAAACTAGTACAAATGATCTAGATGAAAGCATGTATCACACCAATGAAGGTTAATAGAATGAAATGCACAAAGGCAAATGTTAAACCCAGGTTTAATAGGGGTGAAATAGAAAAAGGAGTGTGGCAGAAGGAATCAGAAAGCTAGCAGCAATTGATCTTTGGGCATACACCTAACAAAAAGAGAGTGACAAAATGAATCATGAAGCTTGCATGCAATGCAACTGATCTTGGAGAATAATGCATACCACTAACATTCTCTAATTGTATCTGGCATCTGACCCCTTAAACATAAAAGGCAGATATCACCATCCAAACTCTAAATATCAAATGCAGAGACCAACATTTAGGGGTGGTAAACGGGTTTGGACCTAACAAGTTCAACCCGTACTTGGCCCAAAATTCAGGTTTCAGTTAGAGCTATAACCGGGTCCAGTTCTAATCCACTAACCGGGATAAGGTACTGTTGCAATACCCTAACCCAAATAGACCGGGTTCCAGCCCATTTTAATACATATATAAAATACATATGTATAGAGCACTATGAAGATAAGCTAACCAAGGAGAAAATTTCAAAATTTGGATCCGTGATCATATTATGTTCTTATAATCCCAAACCACCAATTTTCAAATGAACCCAACAAGTTTTCCTCATTCATCTAGCCATTGTAAAAAATTCTAGGGTTTTTTTAGAAATAGGTCCCCCAAATCATGGCAAATTCAAAAAGAGTCCCCTAAATTATAGCATTTGCAATTAGGTCCCTCTAATCAATATAAATCACTCAAAAAACAGTCCCTTTTGACGGAAAATGTTAAAACCCTTAACTCAGATGTAGTTTATGTGTGGTTAAACCCCACACGAGTTTACCCAAACCTGCATCAAAGGCACACATACCCGCATCCTCGTCTTTCTCACTCTCGCTCTTTCATCTCACCTCAAGAAATTTCCCAAATCCTCATCTACTTCCTCTTTCTCCATCCCCTTCAATTCAAAGCCCCCCTCTGTCTCCTCCTCCCCTTCGCCTCCGTCATTGATCCACCCGATGAGCCGGCAGGGAAAGATAGGGTTGAGCTAGCGAGATGCTTTTGGGTGGTTGAGCTGGCGTTTCAGAGAGTACCAGGGGCGACAAAGACAGAGGTCTGGTACAGCCAGGGGTTGGTGCATAACCGGACGTACGATGATGTTTGTATCGGGGCTACGAATCACTCAAAGGTGGTTAGGGTTCAGTACGATCCCAACGAGCCAGGGGATGGTGCATAAATTGAATTTCCAAGCTTTAGACAAGATTAAGCAGGTCCCTGAAGGGTTTTCTCTGAGAAATAGTTCACCATGTCTCTCGTAGATCTGCGTGTTTGCTCTGATCATTCGATGCTGCTTATCGTCTTATTTCTTCCTATTTTAGTTTTTATAATCAGAAGGAAGATAGCATCAACCAAGTCACATCTCCCGCCATGCCCACCAAAGCTTCAGCTTATAGGGAAGCCGCATCAGGTGGGGTCGCTGCCGCATCAGTCGCTTCATGCTCTCTCCATCAAGTATGGACCTCTCATGCTTCTCAAACTTGGCCAGATACCGACACTTGTCGTTTCATCCGCAAAAAATGGCCCGAGAGATCAGGAAGACCCACGATCATATCTTTCCTGGGAAGCCTTCTTTGATGACTGCGGGTATTCTCTTCTATTTGTCATTTGGGTTGAGAATTGATTAATTTTGCACCTCTTTTAAAATTTGTGTAGGCGAGACTTGAAGCCTGAAACTACATAGAAAGGTGCAAAATTGGGCAAAATAGAGCACTAATTTATTGTGTTGTTTTTTAGCCGTTGCAATGGAGACGTTGGGAAGATGGAAGATGAAAAGAAACAGGGGTATAACAGGTATTTCAGGTTTTCTGTTAGGATAGACGGAATATTACTTTCAGATTTAACACTTCTTTACCCCGGTGACTCTTTTCGAATAATTTATATGATTAAGATGACCTAATCGCAAATGATATGATTTACGGGACTCTTTGAATTAGTCATGATTTGGGAGACCTATTTCTTAAAAAACCCAAAATTCTATTACTATGATACCATTAAATTTGCAAGAAGTGGATAAACGAAAAACCCCCCATACATTCACTAAAAATCAGTAAGTTGAGATTTAAAAACATGAAAATTAAAATAAATACATCATATCATCAAAAAAATTAAGGGGGGTGTGGTTTTGACCTGATGCTCATTTTTATTTTGTGTGTGTAATGATAAACATATGACATGTAGCTCTCCCCCTCAAAAAATCTACCCTCAATCATTTTTTCGGATAATCAAAATCATTCATTTTGTTCTTCAAATTCTAAGACCCCAAAACATAAAAATAATCGGTGAACCCAAAACATAAAAATAAAACGACGGCGAGATACCTCTGCATTGCTTCCTCCCGCGCCTCGTAACTTCCCAGAAGCTGGTTGACAATGAGCTTCGAGTCGCTGAGGAGGCTCACGGACTCGGCCCCGAGCTCCTGGGCCAGCCTCAGGCCGTTGATTACCGCTTCGTACTCCGCCACGTTGTTGGTGGCCGGGAACTCGAACCGCAACGCGTATTCCACGATGTTCCCTTCCGGAGATCGGATCACGATCCCAGCCCCGCCTCCTGACTGTGTAGCCGATCCGTCCACATGGACTATCCATGCTCCAGGGACTCCTGACTGGACAGGGTGGAGGTGGTCAGCCGAAAGAAAAGATAAGGGCTGGGTGATTACAGTTGCTGGGCCTTCTTCCTCCGGGGGATGTTCTCCTTTCGTTGTGCATTCAGTGATGAAGTCGGCCAAGGCCTGCCCCTTGGTGGCCCCGGCGTTCTTCAAGCCGAAGGGCATCTTCTTGTAGCAGTAGGTTCCCCGGTCCGTCGTGAAGGCTGTCATCTCTTCGTCCCGGGGATCCATCTGGACCTGATTGTACCCCGAGTAGGCGTCCATGAAGCTAAGCATCTCGTAACCCGAGGCATTGTCCATTCTCTGGTAGGTGGCCCCTGCGTTCTTCAAGCCGAAGGGCATCTTCTTGTAGCAGTAGGTTCCCCGGTCCGTCGTGAAGGCTGTCATCTCTTCGTCCCGGGGATCCATCTGGACCTGATTGTACCCTGAGTAGGCGACCATGAAGCTAAGCATCTCGTAACCCGAGGCATTGTCCACAAGGTGGTCTATGCGCGACAGGGGGTAGCTGTCCTTGGGACAGGCTTTGTTGAGGTCACTGAAGTCCACGCACATCCGCCACTTTCCGTTGGGTTTTTTGACCATCACCACGTTCGATAGCCACTCCGGGTACCAGACCTCTCGTATGAAGCCGGCGTCGAGAAGACGCTCTACCTCCTCGGAGGCCGCCTTCATCTTCTCGCCACCCAGGTTTCGCTTCTTCTGCCTGACCGGCTTGAAGTTGGGGTCGGCGTTGATCTGGTGAACGATCACCTGGGGATCTACGCCGGGCATGTCCTCTGGTGACCAAGCAAAGACGTCAAGGTTCGCCTCCAGGCACTCGACCAGTTGGCTCCTCAGGTCGTGGCTTAGCCCTCTCCCGATTGAGACGAACCTGCCCTCGACGTCCGTGACCGGGATCTGTTCTTGTTCCTCCGCAGGGGCGGGTCTCGGCCCGCTCCTTAAGTTGAGCGCGGCCATCTGGTCGACTAGACGATCCTCGGGCCCTTCCTCCTCCAGTTGGTAGCAGGTATTCGGTCTTCCCGCGTCGCCTTCGACCTGCCCCATCCCCCTTGGCGTTCGGAATTTGATAGTCTGATGAAGGGTCGAGACAACTGCGCCGATGGCGTTGAGAAGGGGTCGGCCGATGATTCCGTTGTACTCCGACCCGATCCCCAATACGACGAATTCTACCGCCAGGGTCACCGCGTCTGGTGGGCCTCCAAGTGTTACTGGGAGGCGGATCGTGCCGACGATGGGGGTGGAATGACCCGCGAACCCTACCACGGGACCCGAGCGAGGTTCTAAGTCTTCCTTCCACAGCCCCATCTTCTCCAGGGTTGACATGAAGAGGACGTCGCAGGAGCTGCCGGTGTCGATAAGCAGCCGCCGTACCATTGTTGTGTCGATGATCACCGACACCACCAAAGCTGCGTCCGACCTGCGCGCTGCTACTGTCGTGCCCGTCCTCCCGACCGGTAGGGCCGACGAGGGTTTCCTGGTCTTCTCCTCGTGGTCCTCCTCGCGCTGGGCCCGGGCCCTCTCTTACCAACCATGACGGCATCTCAGGTAACAAAACCTAAGGTACTCCATCAACGACCTAGTTCCCCCACTTCATCTCCTTCCCCCCGCTCTCGCCGGAGGACGTCGTTCCGATCTCCTCTCGAGTCGAACCGTCCCCGCCGAGCCTCCTCTTTCAGATCGTCATCTGACTTAGGCATCGGAGGGGATTTGACCGGAACCAAGGTCCGGCCTCCCTGACGAGTGTTCTCGTCTGTTCAGGAAGACGTTAGATCCAAGTACCGAGGCTTCCCCTCGGCCCCACGCCGGCCGCGCATCAAGCGAGCCGACCGAGGCTACCCCTCGTCATCCGACTGACCAAGGCCGAGCGTGCCCATCCGAGCCGAGGCTTCCCCTCAGCACCGCGTTGGCCGCACGCCAAGCCAAGGCGACCGAGGCTACCCCTCGTCGCCCGACCGTCCGAGGCCGAGCACCTCACACCGGGCCGAGGCTTCCCCTCAGCCCCCTGAGGCCGAGGATCCAGACCCGGCCCAGCTGACGTGTTCTGCGTCGGCTGCATCTCCGATTCGCGTCGCGTCTACACGTGCTCGACGCACCCAAGGGACCCAAATCGGCCCCTTGACCACGTTGACCGGGCAATCCACGGTCAACGCTTCTGTAGTGAGAAAACACTCTGAAACATCAAAAGGTTTTCCTCGTTCATCCACCCATCGCAAAAATTTTATTCATGTGAATTTGTGACTGGTGGATAATCGAGCAAACCCCCTTGGGTTCACCAAATATTTAGTGTTTTAATGTTTTAAAATATGAAATCAAAATGAACGGTTCCCATTATCCGAAAAATAAGAGAGGGTGGACTTTTTTGAAAATAATTTTTTAAATGTAAATATACACACACATATAATGCAAATAAATCAGCATGGTAAGTGCTGAAAATACATTTGAACAGAGGCCACTGATGATTACATAAACAAATTCAATTAACAAGCATTCCTACGAATGATTTCACAAAACGAACCAAGTCACCAACCACAATTTAGTAATCAGTGCATATATCTGCAACATATTCAGCAATCACAAAATGAAAACTATTACTTAACACAAAATGAAACTATTACTTCTCATTTAGCACTACTCAAAACAAGTACCATATCTGTGCAATATATCCAGCAAGAGAGAAGATTGTACTTTCAGGAGTTACCAAGCAAAATTACAGTAGATAACCCGCGTAAAAATTGCAGCTATCTCCTTCTCATCCAAATTTTTTTAAAACCAAAAATGCTGCACAAGTACCCCAACCACAATTTAGTAATCAGTGCATATATCTGCAACATATTCAGCAATCACAAAATGAAAACTATTACTTAACAAAAAATTAAATGTTATGAATCAACTACTGGGGGAGGAACCCCCAGCCCTTTATTTATAGGCATGGTAGGAGAGTAGATACATCGAATACATAGATATGGGCGTATCTCTAAGATACCCGCAATCCTAACCAACTCTGGTTATTTTCATTCACAACACTCCCCCTTATCCAGCCATAGGTGTGGACTCCGCTCAAGAGTACTTCGGGATTCTGAGCGTAATAAGAGTCTCACATGGGGTGGATACTTCGGGATCCTGAGTTGGTGAGCTTTGCCTCGTTAAAACCTTTAGCTATGGAAAACCCAGTGGGAAAAACCATAGTTAAGAAAAAAGAGTGCAAACGCTCTTTAACTCCCACTGATTTGTACAAGTGACTCTGCTCATGAATACTTCTGGATTCTGAGCGTCACTGAGGGGTGGATACTTCAGGATCCAGAGTTGATGTGATTTGCCTCGTTAAAACCTTTGGCTATGGAAAACCCAGTGGGAAACCCCATAGCTAAGGGGAAAGAGTACAAATTCTGTCAACTCCCCCTGATCTGTAAAAGCTCTTAGGCTTTCAGATCTCGTAGGCTTATCTCATCACTCCTATTTACAATATTCCGAAAATGTACACAGATTACGAATTTTATCACCATCAAGCAGCTGCTGAATCCAGAAACTCTGAAGAGGTTGCGAAGTTTCGTCGCCTCTGATGTGGTCTTCAGACTATATGGTCAGCTCCACAGAACCAGCCTCTATCCCAGTCGTCACTGGGATGTGATGTACCACCAGGCGCCCTCAAATACACCATTGGTGTGATTCTGAAATGGTGAGGATCTCGGAATGATAGGATGATGTTGCCTTCATAAGTTGCTTTGCAGATCTGCAGGGGATGGCCATCCCACTGTGGGTACCCGTTCTGTGATTTCTCAGCATAGGGACTGGACCTGAAACCTGCATTTGCATAAACATTGGAGGATGCTACTACATTTTGTAAGTCCAAATATTTAGACCCTTGGAGGAAGCGCAGAAGGCTTAACTCAGGTCTAATGGCCCTTTTTAGGTGCCAACTATCTCTGGCTAATGAGTTTACTTCAATTGCTATACCGGGACACATGCAGTTAGCCAGGAGTGCATGATTGCACTAAGATAAGGGACTTTAGGACCATTTATATCCTCCCCCTCTTCCAGCGATCGGAATGGTTCTTTTTGTTCATCCAGTAAGTGTACCACCGTAGGTGTACTTTGGATGACAATGGTCCTTTTAATATCTCCAACGCACTTCTGTGCGTTTGTAACAGGATTCTATGAGCCATGACTTTATATTTGCCTAGGTCTTTTTATTTCATGTTTAAAAGTCAGGCTTGTACATTTATTTCGGTTTTCTCTTCAGGAGATCCGATGAGATGTTAGTTGTCTACAACTAAGATCTCTAATCCTGTTCTTTGCACAGATGCAAAGACAACCTTCAGTAGGAATCATTGACTTGTCAAGTGATTCTCTTGGTTGTACATTTATTTATACTTACTGTTTTTCTTGAATAGACGTCCCGAAGTCTATTCAGGCATTTTAAGGAAATGTGGAAATTATCTTTACGAGATATCCACGAAGGTATGCCGTCACAACATCCAATAACAGCATATCCAAAATTTTCCTTCGCCGAATCGTAAGGTATTTGCTTTTGATAACTTAGGGAGACTGATGCATCATTTATGAGACATGCTCATTTGAATTTGTTCGATCATTAGTTTCAGCGAAATTTTCCTTGGGCTATAGGTTGGACCGTATAGCATACGATTTTATTTTTCTTATGTTTGCAATACTTTGTTTTATCCACAGGATTGACACCTTTTGGTGTCTAGACTTCAGGTCCGAACATTTCACTTTTCATAAGTGAGTCCAGCTCATCTTTTATTGCCACGTTCCACGTTTGGCCAATCTCTACGTTTGCCTTCTAGCAACGGAGTGTGGAACGATAATTTATAAACATCATCGCCATTGCGATGTATATGGCAATATGATACGTGAATACATTGTCGACAATTTATGTTCTATCTGTCCAACACCTCCCCAGTACGTACAACATTTACTTAATTTCACTTTTTCCCGGCAATTCCTCTGCAGTGGATTCCGGGAAGGGTGATGGTGTGGACAGGAGCTCATTGTCCTGTGGTAGTATTGTCTTAAGGTCTCCAGAAGTTTCTGTCCTTGGAGCCTGGTGGTCTGCCTCTTTTCTGTTGAGGATCAGCCACTTCTGCTGCTGGTGGATTGCATCCATTCTCGGGGATGTCAATCCTAGCTGGAGTTTTTGCAGCAGGGATGTGTGATCTGACAATCTTCTGGTTGTCAATAAATGATTCCGGTATTGGTAGACAGTGTTCTGTATGTGGAGGATCTTCGGGATCTCTTCTACACATTGTATTGTTGCCGGATCATAGTGGGTCAAACTTTTTGTATCCCACGTTATAATTTTCTTCGCGCCAGATTTTCTAGTATCTGGGCATATTTTTGGGAAACTTGTCTCATCGAAATCACAGTCTTCAAGATGTGCCTTAAATGCGTCCCCCGTTTGGGGTTCTAGGTATCTTATAAGTGAGGGTGAGTCAAACCCTGCATGGATACCTAGGCGACGTTGAGTACCGTTTTGGTCCTCTTTGGTGGTGCAATGGGGATTTAAGACTGCGCGACCGAAGATTCTCAGATGAGAAATGTTCGGTGGCATTCCATATGCAAATTGCATTGGAGACTCTGACTTCCAGAGGGTCTTATTTTCATTTACGATGCAGCATGCAGAGTTTGCATGTCCCCATGCATCCATAGGCAATCGGGATTTAATGGACGTTTAGTCCATTGGAGTCTACTTTTCAGTGACTCTGCCGACCCATTTTGGGTATGAACATGCGGCACTTGTATGTTCATTTTCAATTCCCGTTGATTGGCAGTACTCTTGAAAAGACTGGGAGGTATATTTCCCAACATTAACCAGACTTATTTACAATATTTTATTGTCTGGGAAATGTGCCCGCAACATTTTTATTTTTGTGCCAATAGCTTTGGAAAAGCTAAGTTGCAGGTTTGTAGTAGACACACGTACGAATATTCTGAGGATGCATTTATCAGTACAGTGAAGTACTGAAATAGCCCACTAGGGGTGGTGGATTTTATCCACATCTATCTCCTTGTATTCTTTTTGAGGAAGCGTGGAGATCCTTTTTCAACTTTTCGTGGAGATGGCCTTGTAATTAATCTTCCCTTATAGTAAGGGATGCGAGGGAATTTTCCCTTCTGAAGAATCTTCTGGTTCTTCAAGTCATACCCATAGGATAAGATGCTGTGCATCATCACAAATCCAGGGTGGCCAAGTCCATCATGTCAGAGTAAAAACTCGGCTGATGTAGGGCACTTCAGGTGCTCCGTTTAATTCTGCTTCCTTTCTCCGAATCTTCGTATGGTAGAGGCCTATAAGGCTCTCAAAACGTTCAAGTGTGGATTTTACTCCTTTTTCTTGAGACGTTGCATACGGTAATTTTTCATTTACATTTGTTGTTTCCAAGTGTGATCCGTTGAAACGGATGTCCTTGAAACTTAAAAAGTTTCCTTTTGGAATTCGGAGGAATTAGTGCATCCATTTTTGTGTCGTTTGGGGGCAACTGTGTTGCATTCCCTGGATCTTCAATATAGCCCTGATATTGGGCTTTGTATTGAAAGAGATCGTACGTGTTTATTGTCTACTAATTATTTATGAGAGCAGTTTCAAAAGATGAAACATAAAGGCACATGCATATTCAAATAGACATATTCATATATTGTCTACTAAAATTTTTCAATCAAAACAGATTGCGTAATACAAAAGCTCTCATAACGTGAGATGTTCTAAACAATTTTGCAAGATAAAAGTAAAGGCTAGTCAAGCATGTCATTATTTTCGAAGTCGTCAGCTGAAAAACTTAACTGGAGCATCAGATGTCATCAGGTTTGTTTCAGCTTTATTTTTCTTGTTCTCTTTATACAAATCCTGGAGATGATGCGGAGTTCGGCACACTCTGGACCAGTGGCCTTTCATGCCACAATTTTGGCACTGGTCTTCCCATTCCCTCTTGGGTGGGGGTATATCATTTCTATTTTTGTTATTTCTGTGCCTCGTGAACTTCCGCTTACTTTCATTATTTCGCTGCTGTTGTACATGGCCCTTGGCATTTTTCTGTTGACCCCCCTTCTGTGGTCTTTCTTTTCTTTTATTATCTCTCTTCTTTTTGAAGGAAGAGGAATAGTGAGCTTCTGGTGGGGGGCAGTGCCGGGGAGCGTATATTGTGAGTGGAGAGAAGAAGCTCTCTGTTTTACTCGGCCATGAGTAAACATGACGGCAGCTCGGAATACTTGGTGAACTTGCGTTCACGGTATTGCTGCATGAGTATCGCATCTTTTTCATGGAAGGACGTATACGTCTTTTCCAGCATGCGATTTTCTGAGACTTTTTCACCACACAACTTCAGGCGTGCAGTGATGCTAAAAAGTGCTGAGTTGTACTCAGCAACGGACTTTAAGTCCTGCAATCTCAGGTTCTCCCACTCGTGTCGTGCCCTTGGGAGTATAACATCTTTCTGATGTTTATACATGTCCTCAAGGGCAGTCCATAGCTCAAGTGGATCTTCGACCGTAAGGTATTCAGCCTTTAAGGTCTTGTCCACATGGCGGCGAATATAGATGATGGCTTGCGCCTTCTCTATATCGCTAACATTTTCTTTTTCAGTCACAGCAGTGATGAGGGACTTTGCCCGCAGGTGAAACTTTACATCTAGCTTGTAATATTAGCCATTTATCTAGCAGAGCACAAACATGCATGAATTAATAACTAATTCAGAGAAAACATTTTCATGCGGAGGCAATGTTTAACGAAAAACTAAATGTGTGGATCGGCCAGTCCCACAAGAAAGAGTCCAAACAAGTCCACAGTCCAAATTATACAAATTTGCAGCTTAAAGAAAATGAAAATACAACTTTGGAAACCACGTGGGTCCCATATGATATCTCCATCTTCAAGCGTGGCCTCCGTCTCCATGGAAGTTGGTCTTCTTTCTTTGACATTTACATAAATTCCTCACTACAATTTCTCTCAAAAATAAAAGAAAAGTGCAGGAAATAAACTGTGGGACTAAACGGCCGATCCAAAACCACATTTAGCAATTCATGCAGAAATATTGTGCTCATCAACATTTTCATCAGACATTTTCATCACAGGCATCACAGGCATTTAATATTCGCAGAGATGGATAAATAATTTAAACACTTAATAATTATTGGACCACTGGGCAACGTCATACACCGTTAGGTTACTAACGGCAGAGCGGTCGCAGGATCTTCCTAATTATTAAGTTTTAAATACAATGCACAACCACGCATATAATATCCAACAGAATATACCAGAGATGCAAAGCATGTAAATATGATATTTGCAGAAAACATTATTACAATGCAAAGGTTATAATTTGAATGAGGTTTAATCAATTAAATTGATTAAGAGCACAAAATAAACATTTTCTTTGTCAGAGGGAAAAGTTTCCCTCATCATCCCAAAAGCCCCCCAAGAATCCCCAGGAAGTCCTCGCCTGCCCGATATTTGTCCCGTAATTTACCGTGATTTTTCACGAATATTTTGCCCTTAAATCCCCTTTTTAAATTAATTTTTAGGCTAACAAGTTGCCTATTGAGGCGAGCTTATAGCCTTTACCTCCCCCAAAAAAAAATTTTTTTTTTTTCAGATAAACCAGCCTGCGGGCCTGAAGCCTGCAGTCGACCTATGGGCTTCAGGCCCATAGGTCTCTCTTTTTTTTGAAGAAGAAGAAAAATTGGCCTGTGGGCCCTGAAGCCCACAGGCGGCCTGTGGGCTTCAGGCCCACAGGTTTTTATCTGCAATTTTTTTTTCCTTCTCTCTAGGGTTTGGTTTGGGGGGGCGACGCCGGCGCCGCCCCCTGCAGGGGGGCGCGGCCGCGGAGGCCGCCCCCCCTCCCCCCTGCAGGGGGGCGCGGCCTCGGGGGCCGCCCCCCTGCAGGGGGGCGCGGCCTCGGGGGCCGCCGCCCCCTGCAGGAGGGGCGGCGGGGGCCGCCCCCCCTGCGGGGGGAGGCGGCCACGGGGGCCGCCGCCCCCTGCAGGGGCGGCGGCGCCCCCCCCCCCCCCCCCCTGCAGGGGGAGGCGGCCAAGGGGGCCGCCCCCCTGCAGGGGGAGGCGGCCACGGGGGCCGTCGCCCCCTGCAGGGGCGGCGGCAGGGGCCGCCCCCCTGCAGGGGGAGGCGGCCAGAGTTGGGCGGGTGGGTTTTTCCGGCGAGGGGGTTCCGGCGGGGGGGTTTTCCGACGAGGGGGGGGGTTCCGGCGATGGCTAGCCGCCGGAGAGATCAAAATTAGGGTTTTGTCCCTAAAAATTGAGTTTTTGGGATGAAAAATCCGTCGTTTTCAAGGCGACGATGAATCCCCATGACGATCTTGTGAGATCTAGGGGAGGGGTAATCATACGTATGATTAAAAACTTTGTTTTTAGAGTTTTTACCTCTATATCCGTCCTCCGGATATAGCGACGGTTGCTCGAAGCCATACGCGGATGACGACCCTTGATGGAGGAAGCCTTGCACCGCGCTCGTGGATCTCCCGTCTCGCCTTCGCCTTCGCAACGAACGGAAAAAAATTTGTGGAAAAAAAATTTTAGAGGCTCGTGCTGATAACGTGTTATGAATCAACTACTGGGGGAGGAACCACCAGCCCTTTATTTATAGGCATGGTAGGAGAGTAGATACATCGAATACATAGACATGGGTGTATCTCTAAGATACCCGCAATCCTAACCAACTCTGGTTATTTCCATTCACAACATTAAACTATTACTTCTCATTTAGCACTACTCAAAACAAGTACCATATCTGTGCAATATATCCAGCAAGAGAGAAGATTTTACTTTCAGGAGTTACCAAGCAAAATTACAGTAGATAACCCGCGTAAAATTGCAGTTATCTCCTTCTCATCCAAATTTTTTTAAAACCAAAAATGCTGCACAAGTACCCAAAAAAACAACAGCTATATTCTTATCATCTAAAAAAGCATAACTGCAGAACAAAAAAAACCCAAACAACTACAGACACTCTCGTTATCCAAAAGAATAGCAAATCTGATGAAAAAATGCATGCCAAAAATAAAGCTATTTTTAAAAAAAATATTATGGGAACAAACCTACTCCTTGACGCTTGCTGTTGCAAATGCTTGAAGGATGATGGGAGATAGGAAGAGAGCCCTTCACTGCTGCTGCTTCTTCACGCTTGATGTCGCTGCTGCTGCTTGATGGTAAGAGAGAGGAAGAGCAACGGATAAAGGGGAGAGCGGGAGAGAGAGAGAGAGGATGCCAGAGAGAGAATGCTGCTGCTTAGAGTTCAGATTATGTTAGTTTTAACTAGGGATGAGGTTGGTTTTTCAATCTTTTAACATAAGGTGCACAGACCACACAACCACGAGTATGCGGATAAACCGCATAATATCAATGGATATCTAATTGTAATGTGGTAAAGCACTGCATGTGATTATTCGAGTGCATCAGTTGTATTTCAACACCAACTATGCCCATGCAAGATAGCCAACCAGAAACCATTGTTCTTGTTGTGTGTTTTTTTATTTTATTTTTTTGCTTTTTTATTTTTTTATTTTTTTATTTATTTTTTTTTTTTGGGGGGGGGGGGGGTTGTGTGTCTTTGTGTTTTCTCTCCTTTTCTTGGCGGAACAGGGGAACTAACACACATGATATTCAAGATTAGCCAAACCTGCTGCATGGTGCAATACTTAAAATGATTGTTGTCACTACAAAAAGACTTTTAACACTATTCAAACACAATGGGCACCCCTAAATAAGAGTTTCATTACTTAAGGTATCAGCCTAATGTTGTGTTATGGACAATATATAAATGAAACAAGTTATGAAAATTGATAATACAAAATAATGTATCTGATGTGACAAGCCTTAGAAAAACTTGGTTTAGATAAAAGATTCAACAAAGCGAACCCCAAAATGCAAAGCAGATCCTATAGAGATGATGTAAATGGTCATGAATGACAACAGTTTATCCTGATAAAGCACAAGATAACAAACAGTACTATCTAACATATTCTAAGCATAAATATGCTTTTAATAAAAATATTATAACGTATATTGTCCTTTCATATCTTTAAAAAACAACATTTCATCCTCAAGCATATTGTTGTGACTACAAAAATAGCCCAGATATCTTAACCAAACAAATGAGAGGAAATTTTCTCTACTAAATACAAAAAGTATTAATTTGATATACCCACCAAGATTGTTGAAAGAAATAAGTAACAAAAATCATAAAGGCCTGCCTAATAAGATTCACCAAACGAGAAGTCATTTACAGAAATACACTTTTTAACAAGGCAAGCAAATACACTAAGTTTAAACAGACATATAAGACCATTAATAACACACTTATCAGAATTTGCCCAGAATGGAACAACCAACCAACCCACAACAAGACGATATATTCAGTTGTTATAGAAGATTCTCTTTTTATATACAAGTTGATTAGATTCTGAATAACAAAAAAGGAACAAATATCAAATATGATGGAATTAGACCCATAAGAGATGTGATCAGTTACACAGACAGAACGATAACATAGCAAACTATCCCATATGGAAGCCTACGTGCAATAATCAATCCGCTGAAATGACTACAAAATACCACGATAAACGCATTCATCAATAGAACATAATATCCAACAGCAATCATATCCAGTAAAGTAATATATCTATATTACATTTGACAACTGTTTTAGAATCCTAGAGCTGACTAGAACAATCTGATGCCATGCTGATGTATAAAGAGGTTGACAGAAGAATGGCTAGGATTTAATCTTGGTAAATGAAGGGTTGGGATGAGTGTTTGGAAAACCCACCACTTTTTTCCTTTGGTTTTCAAACCCCTCACAATTACTACATTTACGCAGAATACCACATATCTCCCCTTTTTGCTAAAAACCCTCTCATTTCACACCTTACACACACACACTTATGCACTTCCCCCTTCATTTTCGTGCCCCCTCACAATCACTACATTTGCACAGAATACCGACACATTTCCCTTTTTTGCTAAAAAAACCCACACTCCACTTTTTTTCCCAACTTTTTTGCCCGGTTTAAATTTTTTTCCCTACACTTGAAAGCGCCTGCGTCGAAACTAGATTTTTGTTCGTTTAGATTTAGAGAGGGAAATAATTTTTGGTTAGAACAAAGATTTTGAGAGGATATCTCAAATGAACGGCACGGGTTATGTGCCAAAGGCGCCCGCGCCGAAGCTAGATTTTTGTTCGTTTAGATTTTGAAGGTTGAAATAATTTTTGGGTAGAATACATATTTTGAGTGAATATCTTAAATGAACCGTGCCCGGAGCACGGGTTATGCGCCGAAGGCGACCATACCGAAGCTAGATTTTTGTTCGTTTAGATTTTGGAGCAGGAAATAATTTTTGGGGAGAACAAAGATTTTGAGGTGATATCTTAAATGAACCGTGCCAGAGGGCACGTGTTATGACTAGTGTGTGTGTACACACACACATATATAACACGGCACAAAACAATTTATTAAAAAGTCGCATAAGATTCTGATATTCAATAAAAAGAAGTACTTGATCATCCATGAGCCTTGATAACCAAAATTAACATACATATCCAACTCAAAAAACCGACATTTCTTTGACAAACTACAATAAAAATTCCAAATTGTTCAAATATGAAAACGCTAAACAGATCAGAAGCAGCAGCTTAAAGACAATTTACCAATTCGCAACCGAGTCTATCTCAGTTCCTCCTTCCCCCGGCGAACCCCCCGCGACCACCGTAGACGGGCTGCGCGGCGGCGTCGGACTGCTTCTCGACGCCGGGAAGATCGGACATGCCGATGGAGGCGAGCATCTCCAGGGTCTCCTTGTCGACCTCGATCTGATCGACCTTGATGGCGGACTCCTCGGGGACGAAGTCCATGCGCCGCTCACGCTCCTCCTCCTGCAGCTTCAGCGAGATCCCGCGGACGGGACCACGCTGGATCCGGCGCATGAGGTGGGTCGAGAACCCGGCAATCTTGTTGCGGAGACGCTTCGACGGGATGATCGCCACCTCCTCAAGGACCTTCTTGTTGGTGTGGAAGTCGAGGGTCATGCGAGAGTAGTAACGCTCGATCACTTGGCGGGATGATTTCTTCACCGTCTTCGTGCGGACGCGGCCCATTTTTCTCTCGAGATCTGCTGCTTCCTCCTCCTGCTTCTTCCTCTGTGAGCTAGGGTTAGGCTTTGCTCGCTAGGGTTTTGGGATGGAGGCGGATGATGAGATTATAAGGGATTGCGATTAGGGTTTGGGATGGGTGGTTAATGGGTCGGGTATGGGCAGAACTTGAATTCGACCCGGTTTCAAACTTTTAGAGACCTTAACAATGGGCCGGCCCCTAAGGGTTTCAGTTTCAGGCTTGTCCTGCTTTATTTTATTCTCTTTTATTTTTTTATGTTAACCCGTGCTGTGTGTGTATGTTGCGGGTGAAAAAGTTTTAGAACTTATTTAAGAGATTAATTTGCTGCAACTTTAAGTGAATAAAAATACTTGCCAAAATTCAAATTAAAGCTGGAACTGAAATAATCATCTTATGTTGTGAAGGGATAATATCGAGTTGGTTAGTTGGTTGGCATCACGGCTTATCTTATAGATAAGACCGTATCTATTGTATCTTATCTGTGTACGCTCCTCTTATGCTATAAATAAAGAGATGGGGGTTCCTTCCACAGCTGATGATTCATAATACGTTATCAGCACGAGACTCTAAACAAAAATTCCACACAAAAATCGATCGTTGCGAAAGCGAAGGAAGGCGGGAGATCCGCGCGCGCGCCGTCATCCACATCAAACGAACGTCGTCATCCACATAGGCTTCGTTCAACCGTCACTATATCCGGAGGACGGATATAGAGGTAAATCTCACTAAAAACATAATTTTTATCATACGTATGATAGATTTATCCATAGATCTCGCAAGATCGAAGTGGAATTAGGGCTAACCGCCTAAATCGACAATTTTTGTCGGCTAAAAATCATGTTTTGAACATGATTCAATCTGAAATTTTATAACAAAATTATGTTTGTCCCTCCTCGGCATCGCCGGCCGCCGTTTATTATCACCACCCTGAAGGCGCCGATCACCCCCATCACGCTCGAGTGTGAGTTGCCCCGCTCGCGGGGCTGCTTGCTGTCCCCGCAATCCCCCCCCCCCCCCCCCCCCCCCCCCCGCGCCGGCGCCACTACGGTGAGGGGGCCGCTATAAACCCCCCCCCCCCCCCCCCCCCCCCCCCAAGCTGCAGGGGGTGGCTCATGCCTCTCCCGGAGGCAGCATAACGAGGGGCGGTGACGGCTAGCCCTAGCCGCCGCCCCTCACCCCCTAAATTTTAAACTGGACATGAGCCCATGAAATAAAAAAGGGCTTGGGGGCTAACAAAATCATGAAAAATCATGATAAGATAAGGGACATTAATAGGATTTTAAGTGGACATTTGGGGATCAATTGGGGATAATTTAAAAGGAAAACTTCTTCCTTTCATGAAGAACATGTCATTTTTGGGCTCTTTTCAAACTTTTTTGAATAATCTCAACTAGCACAACCTTTGCATTATATGATACCATAATTATTTGATATGCATCATTTTACTTGCTTATTCTGTAGATAAACTGATATTTGATTGTGCAATATTAAACTTAATAATTAGGAAGATCTCGCGACCGCTCTTCCGTTAGTCACCTAACCTAACAGTGTATGACGTTGCCCAGTGATCCAATAATTATTAAGTAATTAAATTGTTTATCCTCCTGTGAATATAAATGTCTGTGATGCATGTGATGAAAATGTCTGCTGAAAATGTTTGTTGAGCACAAATTTTTGCATGGATGGCTAATTGCGGTTTTTGGATCAGCTGTTTAAGTCCCAAATTTTATTTCATGCACTTTTCTTTTACTTTTTGAGAGAAATTGTAGAGAGAAATTTATGTAATGTCCAAGACCGAAGACTACATTACATGGAGACGGAGGCCACACTTGAAGCTTGTTACGAGGTGGAACTCGCGTACAATGAATTTGTATTATGGAGAACCAAGGGCACGATGGTTATATGGGGAAGAAGGTTTAGGTAGGCTGTTTTACAAGTGATTAGTGGTGTGAAGAAGTTGGACCCGTTGCCGGTGGTGCTCACGGGGTCGAATCTCGCCGGATGCAACTGAGGAAGGTTGGACGGCAGGGGGCTGAAGCTGACTTTGGACCAGGGGCGAGCTATCCTGCAGCACGAACAACTCGTCAGAAGGGCTGGGGTGGGGTTCAACCCTTAGCCCCTCCGATGCCTAAGTCAGTAATAGGGCTTAAAATGGGGGCTAGACACACCGGCCGGACTAACGGTGTGTCGACCGCACGTGGCGAGCTATGGGTGGGAGAACAAAGATATGGACGACCTTTGTTCTCGTGTGTGAATTATAGATTAAGAGGGAATTTTCCAACCCCCCTTCCGTAAGAGGAGAGGGGGTATTTATACCTGACGGGTGATGACTAGGCGTGCTGAGCTGGCTCGGGTGTCAGCGGAAGCTTCGGACAAGGACGTTGGGAACAGGAGTTCCTGACCTGCTTTTGTCAGGCGGCGCAACGGCCAAGGGGTGCTTTTGTCGGGATGTCAGGGCCGAAAGCGCTAACCGTCAGATGGGTCAGCCGCCAGGGGGTGCTTTGTCAGGCGGTCGGGTGACGTATGTGTCAATCGCGCCCTTATCCTAGGTCGTTTGTCGTTGGTGACGAACTAAAGGTCGGGCTATGCTATCCCTGGCGTCGGGGCGCATGAGAATCAGACGGGTCGTCCGGGTCGGGAGTTGTCCGGCCCGGCCGCGCCTCCCGTTCGGTCGCGGACTATGGTTCGCAGGCACAGATAGATACCCACGCCTAAGTCAGCTGGCCTATCGGTGCCGTCCGGGCGCACCTCAGCACCCCTGGCCTAGGCGTACAACCGCAGTTGTACGACCCGCTCGGGGCGGTGCGCTCGGGGAGCGCCCGTCCCCCATGTGGATTCGGATTTCCGGGGTGGCTGCCCTTTTGTGAAAAGGTGAGTTAATGGGGTATGTCAGCGGATCCGGGCGGGAGTCGGACTCCTACGATCTTTAGGTCGTAACAATTGCCCCCGGCATTCGAGTGCGAGGCGGAAGCCCGGTTCGGCTCGGATGGCGTAACCCTACCGTGACACTACCTTTTAATCGCGACCCGGACTTGGATCCCAGCTCAGGGGGGTGATGCTGGTCTCGCGGGGTGTGTCCCGCTATAGCGGGATCGCGAGGTCTCTTCCTGAGTTTCAGCCAAGCGGGGCGTTGTCCAAAAGGGGGAGTATTATACACCAATCTTTATCGGAGATCTAGGTGATATTTACAACACTAGGAGAAGATGTGGGTCAACCGGCGGTTGGGATGGAGGGTTGTCCACATTTGTTGTTCGCTCCGTCGGGAGAAGTAGATCCCCGCGTCGGGGCGGTCTTCCCTTATGTCGATCGCCGAATTCCTACCGCCTCATTGTCCGGGGGCGGGCCGACAAGCCGGGAACCAATTTTTTTTTAATCAGGGGTGCCGCCCTGTGATGGTTCAGCCTTCGGGGGGGCGACCCTCGGTCGTAGGAGGGGACCCTCTTCCTTTCCCTTTCATCGCTTCCTCGCGTTCTGCCTCGTTGTCGTCGTGCTGGAGGGTCGTTCGGCCTCGCCGGGGACCCCGCGCACCGAGGGGGAACCCCGGGGAGGCTGAGGACGCGGTGGCGGTGGTGGCGCCGCTGGGAGAGCCGTTGGGGTTCCCCCCCGACACCCTGTGGGGATCGTCGAGGGTGACGGCGCCGCCGGGAGAGCCGCTGGGGGTTTCCCCCCTGACACCCCGTGGGGGTCGCCGTCGGCTGGGCGTTAATTGGGGTGTTGCGGCACGCGGCCCGACTTTCTGGACCTGCCTTTTGATCCAATAACGGGCAGGAGGAAAGCTGGCGGGCGGGGTCTTCCACGTGTAAGGGGAATATCCTGTTGGAGGTGGCGGGGCTATGGCGGCCATCGTCGGGGGACGTGAGGTCCGTCGGTGGCTGTCGGCTTTTTTCGTAGCTCGATGGGGCGTTTGGGGCCGTTTTATGCCCGGAGTGAGGGGATGGGAATCCCCTGCGTCTCTCTTCCTCCTTTCCCCTGACCTCTGGAGGGGGGTATTTTTAGCGAGATTCTGTGGAAGGGTTTTTCTTGGGTAATGCAGGGGATTAGTGCCGTCAATGGGCTCCGCGGAATCCCGCGCTTTGGGAATCGCTTTTCCCTGGCGGTATCCGGCACTCTGGCCTCTCGGGGGGCGTGTTGTCCACGCGTCCTTTCGTTATGTTGAGTCGCATCGTGGCGCTGCTTTGACGAGATAGGGCCGCTGCCCTATCTGGACTGGGCGCCTATTTCGCGGCCTCTGCCTTGTGACCGGTCCGTTCCGGGTCACGTGTCTTGGCTTCTTGCGGGAGTTACACAATTACTAATTATGCCCCCAACATTCCCGTGTCCGAGATCGCGAGGTCTGGGGGAAGGGGAGTTACACAATTACTAATGTTGTCGGCTTGTGTTGCCTTTGGGCGGGGCGGGGAGTCGGCGCAGGGGTTCGGGGTGAGACACGATGTCCTATCGTGATTTGATCTCGGGCCGAACCTGTTACGTAGGGCGGGCCCCAGTGTACCTCTTTCCCCTTTGAGGGAAAGGTGTCGGCGTCTTTCAGGGAGCGGGGGGGGCTGGTTTCGAATCGTAGTATCGCGGGGTTCGAGCTGCGGACGTAGACTTCCTAGCAGTCCTACGACAGTTAGGCGGGGTAGCGCGTTGCTCGCCCGGCACTTGGCCGGGGGATAGCTACCCGCTATGGTATTCTCCGAAAAATCTGAGCGTATAAAGAAGAACGTTTTCATTTAAATTTGTAAGAGCTGATCTACAGCTTGTACAGGAGTTCTTTGTTTATCGCCCGTTGTGGGGTCAGATCCGGCTTGATGAGGGGCTGTAGAGCTGTCCTCGCCCGTGGTTTAATGACCTCCGGATCTAGGGGTCACTGCGGGCCGGGCGGGCCCTTTTTAACTTGAGTCGATCTTGGCGCGGAGTTGATTGGCCGCCTTCTGTGCTGAAGTGTTGCAAGGTCTCCTTGGCCCGAGATAGGTGGGGGGGATCTTGCCGATCGGGCCGCCTTCCCTCTATTGCTTTGTCATCTCCTTCCACGGACGGGGTAAGGTTTCCTCGGTCCGGTAGAGGCGCTGAGAAGGGGAATCATCAGGGAAGCCGTCTTTTTGAGGCTTGCGCCTTGGGGAGGTTCTTGAGGATCGGGCCACTCCTCCCCCCCATGCCTTGCTGCTTCGGTTTGAGGGTGGGGTTCAGCGCCCGGTTGTGCATGGGCGGGCTGACACGCCATGACTTGCCTTTTGGGCTCGTCAGGGATGCAGCCTTTCCGAGGTCCTCGCCCGGAGGTCGACTGCAAGGAGGTACTGGCCGGCGAGTGCTGGGGGCTCTCGCCTGCCCAGCCGGCGGAGATCGGATGCCACCCTTTCTCCGACTCGTCATCGTTTAGGGCGGACGGAGGCGTGAAATGCGGATTTCCCTTGTGTAAGGGGAATACCCTTTTGGCGATCCGTTTGTAAGGGGAATATCATGTTAGCGGCGCTGGAGATGTAGGAACCGCCGCCTTGGGCGGCGGGAACCATTGATGGCCGGTGACCTCTCTTTTGTTAGGGCGGTGTATCTCGGCCCATTTCCCGATGGGTGGGGGAATCAAGTGGCGGGTTTTCATGTCTGCCGGTTCTCCTACTTTCAGAAGGGGGAGTGGCGTCTTTATAGGGGGGTCTCGCTGACGGTTTCTCCCCTATTTATTGCGCTGAGTTGGCATTATTAATGGGCTCCTCAAATTCATGCCCGTGGGAAACCGCCTTTGCCAGGTGGCTCTTACGGGTCCTCTTTTGGAGCGCATCATTAATGGTGGCGTGTTTCTCTAGCGTCCTTTCGTTTCGTCGAGTCACATCGGGGCCGCCTACTCGGGAACTGACGCCATTTCGTCCCGGTTTGTGTGCCCCTGTCTTCTTTTGATTTTTCGAGGGCCATGGGTGCGTAGCCCCCTCCGGTTTGGGTGGCTAGGGTTGGCCCTGCCCCAGCGGTCTTGAGGGAGGGAGCGGGTGCGCAGCCCGGCCCGTGCCCTTCTCTGGTTTGGGTGGCTAGGGTTGGCCCTGCCCCAGAGGTCTTGAGGGGGGGAGCGGGCGCGTAGCCCGGCCCGTGCCCTTCTCTGGTTTGGGTGGCTAGGGTTGGCCCTGCCCCAGAGGTCTTGAGGGGGGAGCGGGCGCGTAGCCCGGCCCGTGCCCTTCTCTGGTTTGGGTGGATAGGGTTGGCCCTGCCCCAGAGGTCTTGAGGGGGGGAGCGGGCGCGTAGCCCGGCCCGTGCCCTTCTCTGGTTTGGGTGGCTAGGGTTGGCCCTGCCCTAGAGGTCTTGAGGGGGGAGCGGGCGCGTAGCCCGGCCCGTGCCCTTCTCTGGTTTGGGTGGCTAGGGTTGGCCCTGCCCCAGAGGTCTTGAGGGGGGGAGCGGGCGCGTAGCCCGGCCCGTGCCCTTCTCTGGTTTGGGTGGCTAGGGTTGGCCCTGCCCCAGAGGTCTTGAGGGGGGGAGCGGGCGTGTAGCCCGGCCCGTGCCCTTCTCTGGTTTGGGTGGCTAGGGTTGGCCCTGCCCCAGAGGTCTTGAGGGGGGGAGCGGGCGCGTAGCCCGGCCCGTGCCCTTCTCTGGTTTGGGTGGCTAGGGTTGGCCCTGCCCCAGAGGTCTTGAGGGGGGGAGCGGGTGCGTAGCCCGGCCCGTGCCCTTCTCTGGTTTGGGTGGCTAGGGTTGGCCCTGCCCCAGAGGTCTTGAGGGGGGGAGCGGGTGCGTAGCCCGGCCCGTGCCCTTCTCTGGTTTGGGTGGCTAGGGTTGGCCCTGCCCCAGAGGTCTTGAGGGGGGGAGCGGGCGCGTAGCCCGGCCCGTGCCCTTCTCTGGTTTGGGTGGCTAGGGTTGGCCCTGCCCCAGAGGTCTTGAGGGGGGAGCAGGTGCGTAGCCCGGCCCGTGCCCGTCTCTGGTTTGGGTGGCTAGGGTTGGCCCTGCCCCAGAGGTCTTGAGGGGGGGGAGCGGGCGCGTAGCCCGGCCCGTGCCCTTCTCTGTTTTGGGTGGCTAGGGTTGGCCCTGCCCCAGAGGTCTTGAGGGGGGGAGTGGGCGCGTAGCCCAGCCCGTGCCCTTCTCTGGTTTGGGTGGCTAGGGTTGGCCCTGCCCCAGAGGTTCGGAGTTTTAACGAACTGCAAAACTTGTGTAGGAACAACAATGTTGCGTAAAACGAGTAGATGTGTATATTGCGCGTAAAAAAGGAAAAACTCACAACTATTGGTAGAATTTTAGCAGATGTTTTGCGTTCCAAGGGTGGGCCAGTTCGCTCCCTTCGGGGGTAGCCAGGATGTACGTGGCCGGCCCGACAATATCGATGACCGTGTAGGGCCCTTCCCATTTAGCGGCCAGCTTTCCCCGCTTTGCAGTCTCGGGGCGGAAGGTGGCATCTCGGAGGACCAAATCGCCGATCCTGAAAGTCCGCAGTTTCACCCGGGAGTCGTAATACCGCGCCATCCTCTGGCTGTGTTTGACGAGGCTAGTCAGGGCCCGGTCTCGTACCTCGTCTATCAACTCAAGACTGAGGCCGAGTCCTTCTCCGTTGATCTCTTCGTCGAAGAGCTTTAGTCGGAGTGTCTCCTCGCCGATTTCCACAGGAACGACCGCCTCCGATCCTTATGCTAGCACGAAGGGGCTTTCTCCGGTCGAGGCCTTGTGGGTGGTACGATAAGACCACAGGATTCCCGGCAGCTCGTCGACCCAAGCCCCCAGAGCGGCGTCCACCTTCTTCTTCATTGGGTTCAAGATACATTTATTCGCGGCCTCCTCCATTCCGTTGCACTGTGGGTGGGCGACTGACGCGAACTGGAGTCTGATCCCCCAGCCCGAGCAGAAGTCGTGGAAGCCTTCGCAATCGAACTGCTTTCCATTATCCGTGACAATGGAGCGGGGAATCCCGAAGCGGCATATGATGGATTGCCAGATGAAGCCCTTCATGTCCGTCCACGCGATTCGCGCCAGCGGCTCTGCTTCAACCCATTTTGTGAAGTAGTCCACGACGACGACTAGATATTTCCTTCCCCCGGAGGCCTTTGGGAACGGCCCCAGGATGTCGAGTCCCCACTTGGCGAAGGGGATCGGGCTCAAGATGGGCATCAGTTTGGTCGGGGGTGCAGACGTCCATCGGCAGAACTTCTGGCACACCTCGCACTTCTTGACGTACTGTAACGCATCCCGGATCATCGTCGGCCAGTAGTATCCTTGGCGCATTATTTTGTGGGCGATGGTGCGCCCGCCATGGTGGTTTCCGCAGAAGCCTTCGTGTACCTCGCGGAGGACTTGCTCAGCCTGCTCTGGGCCCAAGCATTTCAGGTAGGGCAGGACGTCGAAATTGGCGCGGCGGCGGCGGTACAGCACTCCGTCGAGAAGCACGAATGACAGGGCCCGCCTTTCCACCTGTTTTTCCAGCATCCGCTCCTCGGGTAGCTCACCCGTCTCTAAGTACTTCATAATGGGGGTCATCCATGACGTCCTCGCGTCCGTGCACATCAGCTCTCCTTCGTCAATGGTTGGCGTCAATAGGCTTTCCACGTAGATTGCCTTCCCGATCTCGGCCGCCGAAGAGGAAGCCAGCTTAGACAGGGCATCCGCCCGGAGGTTGCTGGAGCGGGGTAGGTGTTGGACGTCCGCTTTCTTGAACTTACGGAGTTCGATCTGGATGCGATTCAGGTATCGCTTCATTGTTTCCTCTCGGGCCTCGAAGCCCCCCAGGATCTGTTGGATGACGAGACGGGAGTCACTTAGGAGCAACACGTTCATCGCCCCCACCGCCCTAGCGAGTTTTAACCCGTTAACCGCGGCTTCATACTCCGCGACATTGTTGGTGGCCGGGAAGCTGAAGTGTAGGGCGTATTCCAACGAACATCCGTCAGGAGTCTGAATGACGATACCCGCTCCTGTCCCGGAGCCTGTTGCGGAGCCGTCGACGTGGATGGTCCATAATTCGCACGTTGTCATCGGGGAGGGCGCTGAGGGTTCGCCCCCCTTGATCCTCCGTGGGGACGTGGTCGCCGATGGGAGCTCCGTCCGGTCCCCCGGCGGGACTTCCGTGGTGCATTCCACCACGAAGTCGGCCAGCGCTTGGCCCTTGATCGCCGTCCGGGCTTTGTACGTTATGTCGAACTCGCTGAGCTCGACGCTCCAGTTGAGCATCCTCCCCGACCGCTCCAGTCTTTTCAGGTTCTTTTCGAGGGGCATGCCGGTGTGGACGGTTATGGGGTGGGCCTGAAAATAAGGTCGGAGCTTCCGGGCTGTGGTGATTAGGCAGTAGGCGGCTTTCTCGATAGGGCTGTAGCGAGTCTCCGCCTCCCGGAGGATCCGGCTGGCATAGTAAACAGGGCGTTGCACCCCTCCTTCCTCCTTGATCAGGACGGAGCTAACGGCCTCCTCGTTGGTCGCCAGGTACAACCCTAGGGGTTCGCCTTCCTCCGGCCGTGCGAGGAGCGGTGGGCTCTGTAGGTATGCTCTCAGCTCCGCGAACACCCACGCGCAGTCGTCGTCCCACGGGATCACCTTCCTCTTGTCTTTAGCTTCGCCAAAGGCTGTGCGCAAGACCCTGAAGAAGGGGAGCGATTTCTCCGTCGACTTCGATAGGAATCGTCCCAGAGCAGCGATCCGGCCGTTCAGTCGCTGCAAGTCCCGGATCGTCCGGGGCTCCGTCATACCGGTGAGGGCCGTCACCTTGTCGGGGTTCACCTCGATTCCCCGCTTCGTTATCATGAAGCCTAGGAATTTTCCCGATTGCACGCCAACGATACACTTCGTGGGGTTTAGCCTCAGGTTGTACCGGCGGACCCTCTGGAAGGTTTCCTGCAAGTCGGCGAGGTGGTCGGGGGCCCTTCCTCTCTTCACCAGCATGTCGTCGATGTAGACCTCCAAGTTTCGCCCCACCTGAGGCTCGAATATTCGGTCTACCATCCGTTGATAGGTCGCCCCGGCGTTCTTCAGTCCAAAGGGCATCTTGGTGTAACAGAAGATGCCTTTATCGGTGACAAAAGACGTCTTCTCCTCATCCCCCTCCGCCATCGGTATCTGGTTGTACCCCGAGAAGGCGTCCATAAAGCTTAACAACTCATAGCTGGACGCCTGGTCCACCAAGTGGTCGATCCTGGGTAGAGGGAAGCTGTCCTTCGGGCATACCTTGTTGAGGTCGGTGAAGTCGACGCACATGCGCCACTTTCCACTGGGCTTCTTTACTAGAACGACATTGGCGAGCCAGTCGGAGGTAGTCCACCGGCCGAACAAATTTGGCTTCGAGGAGCCGCTCTACTTCTTCCTCGGCTGCCCTCTTCTTTTCGCCCCCCGCACTTCTCTTCTTCTGTCGAACAGGTCGGGCTTCCGGGTCCGCATTCAACCTGTGGGAGATTACCGTCGGGTCCACCCCGGGCATGTCGGCAGGTGACCATGCGAATATGTCCGCGTTTTCCCGGAGCAAGGCGACGAGGGCCGTCCTCAAAGCGGCCGGGAGTTTTGTCCCGATGGAGACGGTTCTCCCCTCGTCCGAGGCTACTGGGACCTCTTCCACTTCCTCGGCCGGGGTCGGCCGCTGGTCGCAGAAGTCCTCCCTCTCGTCAGGGATGAGAGCCATCAGGGTCCGCCTCGGGCTCCTACGCAGGGACGGCGTATGGTTGTGGTCTCCGGGCATCTCCTGTCCTCCCCGCACCTGCCCCACCCCCCGCGGGGTCCGGAACTTCATCGTCTGATGTTGCAGGCTGGGGAGCGCCTCGATGGCCGTCATATATGGATGCCCTATGATTCCGTTATACGCCGACGCGACGTCGACGATGACAAAATGCGTTTCCCTGGTGACGACCATCGGTTCCTCTCCCAGGGTCACGGGCAGGGCGATCGTTCCCTCGGTGGGGATCGCATGGCCGGTGAAGCCAGCCACAGGGCCCACACCGAGCTTTAGGTCTGCACGCCCCCATCCCATCCTCTCGATCGTTGACAGAAACAGGATGTCGCAGGAGCTACCGGTGTCAATCAGGAGCCGGCCGACGTCAACCGCCCCGATTCGAGCCTCGATGACGAGAGCGTCATTGTTCTGGCTCTGTGCCCCCTGCCCGTCCTCCTCGGTAAAGGTGATAGGGGGTCGGTGTGTCTTTCTTCGCTTCGGTCGGCGACCGGCTCCCGCCACCATCACATGTCGGGCCCCGGCCCCCGGGATTGCGGGCGCCTGCCCTGCCGAGAAAGACCCTCCAGTTATCATCTCAATTCGCATGACCGCCCTCGGGGGGCGTGGCTCTTCCTTATCGCGGTTCGCCGGCGGTTCCCGTCCCCCCTCCTCCGAGGGGGCTCTCTCTCCTTCCGCCACCCGCCTGCCCGCGACGAAGTTTCCCAGGTGACCCGCCTGGATCAGTCGCTCGATCTCTCTTTTAAGGGTGTAACAATGGTCGGTGTCGTGACCGTGGTCCCGGTGATAACGGCAGTATCTCCGGGGGTCCCGCCTCGCTGGATCCGTACTCATCTCTCGGGGAGGCTCCGACAGTAACCCGGCCCTCGTCGCCGCGGCCAGCACCTCCATCATGGGGGCATTGAGTCACGTGTAATGTGCCTGTAGGGGGTCTTCTTGTCTCGGGATGACTCGGGGGGGCCCTCGCGCCGGAGCAAATTCGCGCATCGGGCCAATGCGATCTTGTGGGAGAGGCTCGGGCGGTTCCCGCCGCGGTCGGGCTAACTGATCGTGACCTCGGCCCCTCTCTTCCTGCCTCGGCCGAGGGTGTGATCGGGGTTCGCCTTGGGACGGCCTCGCCGGGGGGAATATGGCCTTTGCACCGAGAGTCTCTTCGGCCAACGCGTGCCTCTCCGCCATAGCAACCAACGCCTCATAGTCGATCGGCAGATCCTGGAGCAGGGATTTGTGGAGGCTCCGAGTCCGCAACCCCGTTTTGAAGGCCAGCATAAGCACCTCATCGCCGCATGTCACCACCGCCCGTCTTTCCTCCTGAAAGCGGTGGAGGTATCTTCCCGTTGTCTCTCCCTCCCCTTGGACTATCGTGCTGAGATAGTCTAAGGGCTTCTTTTTCGTCCGCCCGGCCCGGAACTCTTGGCAGAACTTGTGGGATAGTTCGCCAAAGCTCCCGACGGACCTCGCGGGCAAGCCAAAGTACCAGTCCAACGCGGTTTCCCTCAGGCTTTGGGAGAAATGTCGGCATAGGAACGCCTCATCCACGTCCTGCGCCTCCATCGCCCCCCGATATTGCTGGACGTGCGTGAGGGGGTCGCCTCTCCCACTGTACGTGGCCAAGTGAGGGGGTTTGAACCTTATGGGCCTTGGGGCGGACGTGATCCACCGTGCAAGTGGCGTGGCCTCCTCCGGGTAGGTAGGGCGGTCCGGCGCATCCCCTCTACGCCATTCGGGGGTCTGGCTTCGGTCGCGCCTCGGCCGCCGACGGTCCTCTGTCCCCGGGGAGTAGCCCGACGGTCTTCTGGCGGGGCTCCTTCCTTAGGCCGAGGATTCGACGGGTTGCGGGCTACGGTTCCCCCAGCGCCAGCGCCTCCCGGCCAGCTCTCCTCGGGCCTCCATCCGTTCTTGATTCTCCCAAAGGAGCCTTTCGCGCTCGGCGGCGAGGAAGCGTAGTTGTCGACAAACGGCTTCCTCGTGCAGGGTATCGGAGGGGTGGTGCAGGTGACGCGGGCTGCCTCCTCCGGGTGGGGACCTGTTCAGCAACGGGTCCCGCCCGTCCCTGAGCCGCTGACCCGTCGCCGTCTCGTCCAGGATTTCCCGGTTGCTCCTATTCTCTCTCCTTATCCTCTCGCGCTCCGCGACGATGAGGCGGAGTTGGCGGCGAGCGGCCTCTTCGTCCTGGTAGGCCCTTCAGGCGGTCTCTGCCGCTTCGTCCAAACGCCTTTGCGCGGCGGCTGCCTCCCCCAGGCGCCTCCACCGCCGCGCAACTTCCATCTCCTCTTCCAGGAGCCTTTGCTGGGCCGCAACCTCCTCCGCGAGCCCCCTGTTCTCCCCCTCCTCCTCGAACTGAAGGTGGAGGTTCCGCCTCACGTTTTGGGGCTCTGAGGGGCCGGGCGGAGGCTCCGTTCCAGCCGTCTGATAGCCTCCCCTGGCCTGAGTGACGGCCTCGATGCTCTTTAGGACGGCGTGGGCTGAAGTAGGTTCAGTTTCGGTGCCCGTCCCCAGAAGGGGGTCGGACGCCGGGGTGATTTGTAGAGAGAGCGGGTCCTGACCCACGAGATCTTTGCCGTGGTCAGGGTTCTGCGAGATCGGCATGGAGTCTAACATGGGTGTGACCCTTCGTTCCCACAGACGGCGCCAATTGTTACGAGGTGGAACTCGCGTACAATGAATTTGTATTATGGGGAACCAAGGGCACGATGGTTATATGGGGAAGAAGGTTTAGGTAGGCTGTTTTACAAGTGATTAGTGGGGTGAAGAAGTTGGACCCGTTGCCGGTGGTGCTCACGGGGTCGAATCTCGCCGGATGCAACTGAGGAAGGTTGGACGGCAGGGGGCTGAAGCTGACTTTGGACCAGGGGCGAGCTCTCCTGCAGCACGAACAACTCGTCAGAAGGGCTGGGTTGGGGTTCAACCCTTAGCCCCTTCGATGCCTAAGTCAGTAATAGGGCTTAAAATGGGGGCTAGACACGCCGGCCGGACTAACGGTGTGTCGACCGCACGTGGCGAGCTATGGGTGGGAGAACAAAGATATGGACGACCTTTGTTCTCGTGTGTGAATTATAGATTAAGAGGGAATTTTCCAACCCCCCTTCCGTAAGAGGAGAGGGGGTATTTATACCTGACGGGTGATGACTAGGCATGCTGAGCTGGCTCGGGTGTCAGCGGAAGCTTCGGACAAGGACGTTGGGAATAGGAGTTCCTGACCTGCTTTTGTCAGGCGGCGCAACGGCCAAGGGGTGCTTTTGTCGGGATGTCAGGGCCGAAAGCGCTAACCGTCAGATGGGTCAGCCGCCAGGGGGTGCTTTGTCAGGCGGTCGGGTGACGTATGTGTCAATCGCGCCCTTATCCTAGGTCGTTTGTCGTTGGTGACGAACTAAAGGTCGGGCTATGCCATCCCTGGCGTCGGGGCGCATGAGAATCAGACGGGTCGTCCGGGTCGGGAGTTGTCCGGCCCGGCCGCGCCTCCCGTTCGGTCGCGGACTATGGTTCGCAGGCACAGATAGATACCCGCGCCTAAGTCAGCTGGCCTATCGGTGCCGTCTGGGCGCACCTCAGCACCCCTGGCCTAGGCGTACAACCGCAGTTGTACGACCCGCTCGGGGCGGTGCGCTCGGGGAGCGCCCGTCCCCCATGTGGATTCGGATTTCCGGGGTGGCGGCCCTTTTGTGAAAAGGTGAGTTAATGGGGTATGTCAGCGGATCCGGGCGGGAGTCGGACTCCTACGATCTTTAGGTCGTAACAAAGCTGAAGATCTTATATGGGACCCACAGGGTTTCCCAAGTTGTAATTTCTTTTTAAAGCTTTCATTTGTGTAATATGGACTGTAATAGGACTTTGGACTTTTTATTTATGTGGGACTGGCCGATCCACGCAATTAGTTCTTCATTTAAAAATTGCCTCCGCATGAAAATGTTTATTATTTAAATTATTAATTCATGCAAATTTGTGCTCTGCTAGATAAAATGGCTAAAATTGCAAGTGTCAATTTCGAAGTGCTAGATGCATCAGGAAGAAACTATCTGAGCTTGCAGCTCGATGTGAAGTTCCATCTACGGGCTAAGTCCCTCATTTGTGCTCTGACTAAGAATGAAAATGTAAGCGATATAGAAAAGGTGCAAGCCATTATCTAAATTCGCCGCCATGTGAACAAGACCCTAAAGGCTGAATACTTTACGGTCGAAGATCCATTTAAGCTATGGACTGCCCTTGAGGATAGGTATAAACATCAAAAAGATGTTATACTACCAAGGGCACGATATAAGTAGGAGAACTTTAGACTGCAAGACTTTAAGTCCATAGCTGAGTACAACTCAGCTCTTTTTAACATCACCTCACGCCTGAAGTTGTGTGGTGAAAAAGTCTCAGGAGATCGCATGCTGGAAAAGACGTACACGTCTTTCCATGAGAAAGATGCGATACTAATGCAGCAATACTGTGAACGAAAGTTCACCAAGTATTCTAAGCTGCTGTCATGTTTACTCATGACTGAACAAAATAAAGAGCTTATCCTCGCCACTCACAATATGCGCCCCCTGGCACTGTCCCCTCCCAGAAGCTCACAATGCATCTTCTTCTAGAAAGAAGATAGACAACAAAAGAAAAGAAAGACCACAGAAAGGGGGGACAGAACAAAAGGGCTAGGGGCCAAGTCCATCAGCGAAGAAATGAAGGGAAGCGTAAGTTCACCTGGCACAGAAATGACAACAAGAAGAATGATGCACCCCCACCCCAAGATGGATTGGAAAGACCACTGCCATAGTTGTGGCATGAAAGGTCACTGGTCTAGAGTGTGCCGAACTCCGCAGCATCACCAGGAGCTGTATAAAGAAAACAAGAAAAGAAAGCTAAAACAAACCTGATGACATCTGATACTCCAGTCAAGTTTACAGCTGACTACTTCGTAACTGATGACATGCTGGATTAGCTTTCTATTTTTATCTTAGCAAATTGTTTAAGAACATTTCATGTTATGAGAGCTTTTAAATTATGTTATTTGAGTTTGAATGAAAAATGTATGTTTCTGAAATGCAAATGTTTTATTCAACTTTATAAATGGATCGCTCTCATGACTGCTTGGTAGACAGTTCTTCCACACATATGATCCTTCAGTATAAGTGTTAATTTCATAGCATTATACCATACAAAAGCCCTGTAAATATAATTTCAGGGCCATCAAATATAATAGAAAGTTCTGAAAATGCAACCTTGTTGCTCCCTAATGGAACAGAAATTAAAATAAAAGATGCACTATTCTCTCTGAATTCCAACCGAAACTTACTAAGTTTCAAGGATATCCATTTAAACGGATTCCATTTGGAGACAGCAAATGTAAATGAGAAAGAATTACTGTATGTAACGTCTCAAGAAAAATGAGTAAAATCCATACTTGAACGTTTTGAGAGTCTTTCATCAGGCCTCTATCATATAAAGATTTGGAGAGAGGAAGCTAACTTGACGGAGCACCTGCAATACCCGACATCAACCAAGTTTTTACTTTGACATGAAAAACTTGGCCACCCTGGCTCAGTGATGATGCACTGCATCTTATCACAATCCCATGGTCACAACCTAAAGAACTAGAAGATTCTTCAGAATGGAGAATTCCCTTGCATCCACTGCTTCAAGGGGAAAATAATAACAATGCCATCAGCACTAAAAGTGGATATCGAGTCTCCAAGCTTCCTCGAAAGAATACATGGAGACATATTTGGACCTATCCACCCCTCTAGTGGGCCATTTCGGTACTTTATGGTACCGATTGATGCATCTTCAAAATATTCGTACGTGTGTCTACTATCAAACCACAACTTAGATTTTCCAAAGCTACTAGCACAAATTATAAAGTTGCGGGCGTATTTTCCAGACAACCAAATAAAGAAAATACGTCTGGATAATGCTGGAGAATTTACCTCCCGGTCATTTCAAGAGTACTGCCAGGCAACGGAAATAGAAATTGAACATCCAGTGCCGCATGTTCATACCCAGTACGGGTTGGCAGAGTTACTGATAAAAAGACTCCAATGGATTGCACGTCGATTGTTAATGAAATCCCAATTTCCGGTGGATGCATGGGGACATGCAATTCTGCATGCTGCATCGTTAATAAAAATAAGACCATCTGGAGGTCAGAGTCTCTCTCCAATGCAACTTGTATATGAGGGCCACCGAACATTTTGTTGGTAGCAACGATCTATGAACTTCGTGCTTGATGATAACAAACATATATGAATGTTTTTAACGAGTGTGTTAAGTGTTTTCAGGAATGGCAAACTCGTGATAATTCACGGAGAGATTTGATCAATGTGCAAAGGAGAAAGGGAGAAAACCGTGCTTGAATTGACTCATAGCTATTGCAGTCAAACCCAAATTATCACGCCCCGGTGCCCCAAACGGGACGGGGGTGATGGCCGCGGTACGGGGGTACCAAGCGTTAAAGTGCTGCAAGCAAATTAGCAGGCCACTGCAACTGCTAGAACAACACAGGCAATTAAAAACCTGTGCAAAAGTAAAGCACGAACTGTAAAACTCCAGCACAACACAAAAAGATACAGCGAGGCGGCGGCAAACAACAAGCGGGAGCGTACGAGTGTGCAACACAGATCATCTACTATCAACACAGCACTACAACATACACTGTACATATACCACCACCAGAGCCACGGGGTACAAAAGCTGAAGGGGAAAACAAAAGTAACTCCTCACAAGAAACTACCCCCAACCCACTACACCCGTGCCCTATCTAACTGCTCTGAGCTCCTGACCTGGAAGAGTCGCCCTCAGGGCGACGGTAGTCCGGTAGGGGTGTTGTTGTCCTAGAACCTGTACCTGGGGAGTGGGGAAAGGGGCACGTCACAGCGTGTCTAGTAGGAAACTCAAACACACAAGCCATAATCACAACACATCACATGGGTCACTAGTACTAAGTTTGTTAAATTAATGTTCGTTGTTTGGAACCTAAACATCAAGTGTGACACAAAGGAGCTGGACCTCACCCATAAGGCGGGTGGAAAGAATCTCCGACTCTCTGGCGTGCTAGCTCGTCAGGAGCCTTCGTAACTCAACCACTCTCCACGACCCAAAGGGCCACAACCTCGAAGGCCAAAGGAACCACACACCCCCCAAAGGGGCACGACCACTCCCCGCGGTAGGAGGGCCAAAGAAAACTACCTCAAAAGTCCAGTCCACACTGTGTCCACCTAATGCTTTGGTTCCCCCACCCCATTCCCTAAGATGCTCACCCACCTTAAAGTGGAAAGAGACATCCCAGGCTTTCATCTTAATCACTTAACATGTAGCATTGTATCAGGATTATCATAATGGTGTAAACACCTGAATATCCATCTTTCAATGTAACGACTTAAACCAACATTCTCATATATAAAGGGAACATTTCCATGGCATTATAAGCATCTTCATTAGCGCCTTCAAGGCATAAGTAAAATTCTCCATTCATTATTTGCTTAATTAAAACATAAGAGTATGAACCTTAACTACCAGCAGCAAAGTATTCAACATGCAACCATAAGAACCAACAACCACTTATTCAGAAATATAGGCACGTAATGTGATTGGACCACTTCCGTTCAACATTACCATCAACATACTTCTTAAAGGAAAAGGAAAATGCAACCCAATTAATCAAGTTAATTAATCAAGTCAATTAATCAGGGGACTAACCTAAGCATTTGTAACGCCCCGCTTCCCAAAAGAAACCGGAAGCGAGAGCGTTACGCGGTCCGCTTGAACTGGAGCGGCGAAGCCCGAGTTCAATAAGCGTCTGTGATTAAAACACAGATGAGGTCCTTGCAACTAGCACTCAGAAATAATAAGAAACACATCCAGAAAAGATAAAGCCACATCCAGAATAATGTTCGTACACAGAGTTTAATAATGCCACAGCTGGGCTAAAAGTAGCAACAAGGAAAGTAACATACTCGAAAATAACTACAACGACTAAAGAAACTAAGAAAGCGGTAAAGGTGTCGGGGTCCACTAGTCCTCTGCTGGGAGAGGCACTGCGTCAGGTGCGAATCCTGACTCTCCAACTCAGGCGACTCGTACCGGTCCTCCTGGTACTCAAGCTCTGAACCTGACATACATCCACAAACATGAATGTATGTCAGCTAGGGGTCTGCAAGAAGAGTTAGCATCCCAAGGAGAAGTATATAACAAGTATATGAAATTTAGAAGCACTTAATAAAAGAAACGACTGCAGCGATTAACATTTAATATTTCGGAGCAGAAAGAAACAATCCTAGCATGCAGTTCTAGTCGATGGCAAGTTTTAAAAAAATTAGATTCTCCGAGTTTGTTAGCATTGCAATATTCACGAAGACAAGTTAGCGTTATAATGACCATGTCAAGACTTCACATCTAATCTAGGGTTCTCGCCTTTAGGTCGTGATGAGAAGGTCGTTCCTCTCACGGGGGCTTACCGTGATTGACACTAACCCACCGTGTCGGGTGGTGCTCTTGAGGAGAGTACCTTTCATACGCCCAGTGGCCGCTCAACCCTAACCCCACCCAAAAGTTTTGCCGGAACACGAGCCGGCCTAGTCGACCCACACGACATCACGAATTCACGATTCCGCCTTCGAGGCGCACGATTTCACGATGTCCAAACTGTTAAACATGTCAAGACTCACTGAATTTCATTGTTATCAAAATTGGTGTTTTATGGTGACAGTTCTGCATAGCGGAAGCGGGTCGAACGACCGGTTCCGTAATTTCCAATAATGACGATTTCGTCCTTTTCGTTCAATTTGCTACAGAAACAATTTCTTTCTCTAGTTGTTTAAATTGGGGATATATCGTATGATATACCGTTGGATCCCAATTTTCGTCCTAATCATTATGGTGTCACTTTCCTATGTTATTTCACGTCACAATTTCAGGTTATTCAGCAATACATGAAGGCGGCGTAAACGTGCCGAAACTTCTAAAAATCATAACAAATTATATACTTGCCTGTTTTTGGCGTTCTTGGTGTCGTTGGATTCGTCTCGACGAATACTATGATGTGGGAGGTTCGGTTCGCTGTTTTGGCAGAGCACAAAATCAGAAATAGCGTTTTTCAGTTCAGGTCAGATTCGTAAAAGCTCCTACGACGTCTAATCAACGTGTTTTATTAGGTTTCTCTACTTTACGGTGGGGGTTATGAGTTTTAGAGGGTAGATCTACCAACCTGGAGTGAAGCGAGGGATCGGTTGACGCCAACAAGCAGTGGCGCCGCGTGAAGACTCCGAAACAGCGAGCGTCGAACGTCGGGAAACGTTCTTGTCAGATCCCGGGGCTGTCAACGCGCACCCGACCTGAGCGTGAGGGCTCTGCGGCTAGGGGGAGGCTGTCGACGTCGGATCTGAGGCAGCGGCGCGTGCACGGGGCCTGAAGTTGTCGCGCGAAGCTGTGAAGACGGAGGAGGGGCTAGCAGGAGCAGGCCGCGGCTTTCTTGAGGGGTTTGCGAGGTCGTGGGAGGCTCTCTGGCGTGGAGAAGGTGGGAGGAGCACGGCCTTGGGGGTGGGTTGCTTGGGGGCCGGACTGGGGGTGTTGTAGGTGGAGAGGGAGGCCGGTCTAGGCTGCTCGGAGTTCGGCGCAGGTTGGTGTGGGGACCTCGGAGGAGGAGGAAGAGGTTGCGGGAGTTGTGTGGCCGTGGGGAGGAGATGGGGAACGGGAGGAAGAAGCTCGGGCTGGAGGTGGGGTTTTCGCAAGAAGAAGGAGAAGCAAGCAAGAAGGAGAATGGCGGGTGCTTGCTGTTGCGTGGAGAACAAAACAGGCGGCTGGGCTCTTTTAGTCTCTAGGGTTTTGTTAATAACCTAGGGTTTTATAAAGTTATAGGCTGTGAGTAGGGTTCGGCTTCTAGGGTTTTTTTTTCCGAGTTGAGATGGGCTCCCGAGACCCAGGCTTAAAGACCTAGGGTTTTATATTATAATTTATAGGTTGTTGTTGGTTTGTAGGCTCAGGCAATGGGTGAACACGTGAATGGGGGCTAGCCTTAGGTCTTTGGATCTATATTTTAGGAATAGGGTTGCTGTACATCATTGTTTAGCCTAGGTTCTTTCTTTGCTCTTTTTTTTGTTACTCCAAGCTGTGCATGACTGAACAAAAGGGGAGATCGGCCAAGGGTCTAAAGATGGGGTTGGGGTTCACAGCACGTGAATAGGCTAGTTATAGGGTTTCCTAGGTTAGCATAGGGTTGTTGTGTTAACCCGTGTAGCCTAGGGTAGTTGTGCTCTTGGTTTTGCTTCCTATAGTTTTGTTTATAAAAAGAGGTAGAGGCTTGTACGTGGGTGGGTGACGTGGGGGAACATGTCAAGGGGAAAATGAAGTTGGGATATTAACAGACAGTTGTAGATCTTTATAGATTAAATTAGTTAGGGTTTGTTTTCTTTTTTTTCTTTTTTTTACCTACTGTTGATTCCTTTAGGTTAGGCTAAGCCACTAATTAGGTTTGAATGAATTTTTTTTTTAAAAAACAATTAACAATTTGTGTGTTTCTAATAATCACGTACAGAACTTCCTAATTCTAAAAATGATATTTATATATAAAATTAATAACAATTTGAAATGGGAAAAAGCAAATTTGTCCCACGACGTCCAAAAATAACGAGGAAAATACCGGGATGCTCGCGCCTCTGAGAGGGTCGTGGACACGAGGTCCGGCTACACGTTGATCACTCCTTATTTTACACCTTTTTCCCGCATATTTGCATGCCATTTGGATCGCCCAAACCGTGTTTTTCACGATATATCGACGATATTGCGATGCTTTTCACGATTTGTTGTTTTTGTCGCATTTCAGGTGATTTGGAGCGATTCGGAGTGATCTCGAGATACGCCTACTCCAGAGCATCACCGACGACCTCCCCGAGGGGTATTTTGCTGTTGGAGAGGAGCGGAAGAAGAACGGACGTCGCAGGAGCGAAGAGGAGGCCAAAATAAGCTGTTTGGGCATGTTTTGTGTCCCACTCGGCCGAGTGGAGGAGCCACTCGGCCGACCAGCGAGACACCGCTCGGCCGACCAGAGCAGACACGATTCATACGTGCACTCGGCCGAGCGACGGATACCACATCGGCCGAGTGACGAGACCCCGTCCGCCCGAGTGGTGCCCAGACGAAGCCCTTCAAAATTGCCAACTTACTGTTTTCGTCTGCCTGAGCTTCAGAAGACCCACTCGGCCGAGTGGATAATTCCGTCCGCCCGAGTACCAAGAAGCCATCGGCCGAGTGACGACAACTCACTCGGCCGACCAGCCCCCGAAGTGAAGACCCCTGAAGATCGAGACTTACTGGAAAATTACAGGGTTTTCACTCGGCCGAGCGACTTTTGTCACTCGGCCGAGTGCGATGCGCTGCCTGTAGCGAAAATTGCGGAAAACAGGCTGTGCATGGGTATTTTGGTCACAGTTTTTGGACGATTTTTGGGGGTATTTAAACCCTGTTTTTACCCTAGTTTGGAGAGCTTTCTCTGAGATTTTTTGCAGCCTTTTAGATTAACTTTTTAGCTTTATTCTTTTGATTGGAGAGGAGACAAAAGGTGATTTTTGTTGGATTAATTGAAGAACTCCATTGGTTTGTGTTTTCTCTTCTCTAAAAATTCTATTTTTATTGCTATTCTCAATATTTATGATGAATTCTATTGCTTATTTCATTGATTATTTTTGTGATCTTGCTATGATTTGTGAGTAGTCTCCACGTCTTGGGGCGTGGGGATGAACCCTACAAGCCCTATTTCATATTTGTGATGAATTGGTAGAAATTGTGCTAGAATTGTTATTAGGGATTAGATTGGGATAAATTTACTAGGGATGGCTAGGTATTCACATCGATTGGGATTTGCAAGAGATTGGATCCCAATTCGATAGGAAACCCTAGAAATCCGAATAGGGTTGGAATCGAATTTCTGAAGTATCGGGTTGCAAGAGATTGGACCGATACTAGGGTTTCCGGTTGCAATTCCGTGCCGATACCCGTTTGCAAGAGATTGGACGGGTAGGAACTATCCCAACTTAGGTCGTGGCCCGAGTTTGCACGAGAGTGGGCTCGGGGCACGATTGAACGATGATGTTGATCCTAATGCTAGCTTCCCTAGGCTAGGGTTTGCAAGAGATTGGACCCGAACCTAGGATAGCTATAGACCGGCAACAACGCGAGAGCGTGAGCTTGGTTCTACATTCAGTTGCAACTAGTTCATCCGAATCTCTACTCTAGCAGTTTTGATACCAATGAACCACATTGACGAGATACGGTGAGTAGCGGGGATTCCCCATTCCCTAGACGTCTTTTATTTGATTTGATATTTCCGTATTTTGTCTGACGATTGTGACAAGATCGCCAAAGGCAAATTTCTCTTCTTAAATAGCCAGGTTGATTGGAACAAGCACGGTCATTCGTCCTCCCTGTGTTCGATAACCTGCTCGCCGCTATACCGTGCGCTTGCGGTAAAACTACAACCGTTCTCTGGGTGTATATCCGGGGTCGATCAAGTTTTTGGCGCCGTTGCCGGGGAGGCGATTGTGTTCGATCTTACCACCTTCGCTATTTCTTATTATTATTATTATTATTATTATTTCTATTTCTTTATTTTTACCTAACCCTTCCACGGTACTAATCATTTCTTTGAAACTCTGTTTTCCCCGTGCATGTACACGAGATCTACGGCGGACCCTGAAGTTATATTATTTGATCCCGAGATCGAACGTACCGCGCGGAGACTTAGAGCGGAAAGGAGACAAAATCCGGAAGGGCGGTTTATGACCAACCCGGAAACTGCAGACCAATTAGCGGCAAGGATGGCGAGGATAATTTCTATTCGAGATAGGCTTTGGCCTAAGACCTCTTCTACGACCTCATCCATTGCCATGCCGGAGTTGGCGGCTGACAAGAACTTCGAGCTAAAGACTGGACTAGTGGTTCTGATGCAGCAGGATCCATTTCATGGGAATGCCCATGAAAATCCTCACTACCACATCCAATTATTCTTGTCAAAGTGCGCCACATTTCAGATGCCGGGGGTCTCCATCGATGCCATCAGACTGCGTCTCTTCCCCTTCACGCTAAAGGACAAGGCACTCTATTGGTTGAGGACGCAGGCTGAGGGAATCTTCACCTCTTGGGACGAGTTGGCGGGTGCATTCATTGACAAGTTCTATCCGCCATCCAAGACGGTGAAGATCCGGAGCGCTCTCATGTCCTTCAAGCAAGGACCCCAAGAGACGCTCTATGAAGCTTGGGAGCGTTTTAAGGATCTGCAGCATCAATGCCCGCACCATAGCATTGAAGATTGGGAGCTAGTTCATAGCTTCTACAACGGTCTCCAACCGGGGACCAAACAAATTATTGATGCCGCGGCGAATGGTGCTATCTTGTCAAAGACTCCCGAGGAAGCTACGGCCCTAATTGAGGAGATGGCCTCAAACAACCAACAATGGGGCGATGAGCGAGGACACTCTACATCCTCCTTAAAGCCAACTAGTATCTATGAGACGAAGGCCGTAGCGGAGCTTACAAGCAAATTTGATTCTCTCCACAAGGTAGTGGAGAGATTGGAGAAGTTTATCACGGAGCCCCAAGGAACTCCTTCCACCTCCGCTCCAACGAACCAAATGAGTGATTGGCAAGACCAATCTCAATCCATGTATGTGGGAGGAGAGCAAGAAGAAGGATCCTTGGAGCAAGTACAATATGTCACGGGGAACCAAGGATATTGGGCCAATCCGGCCACAAGAAATCATCCCGGATTCTCTTACGCCAACAATGAAGGAGCTTTGAACCCGCCACAACAACCACCTCAACAAGCTCGACCACCACCACCCCAACAACAACACTATCCACCGAGTGGGCCTCCACAACAAAATTTCCAACCGAAGCAACAAGTTCCACCATATAGGCCGCCCGGATACAATCAAGGGTGGAGGAACCAAAATCAAAACCCTCCACAAGCTCAACAACGATCCGACTTCGAAGCTAGAGTGGAGGCGTTTATGGTCGAGCAAAATAAGGTCAATGCTACCTTGAAGGCGGGGTAAGACTCCCTTAATACCGTTGTGGCTCAAATATCGGAGCAATTGGCGTTGCTCAATCGGAACACTCAACGATTGCCGGCGCAACCCGAGCAAAACCCACGGGGCAACACCGGCCACATCAATGCCGTAGTTGCCGTTACTACTAGAGGTGGGAAGGATACCACTCCCGCCATGATTCCTACCGAGGAGCCCGTGGAGGAAAGTTTGGAGCCAATTGAGCCGGTAGTTGAAGTTGATAAGGAGAAAGAGCCACAAGAAAAGGAGAAATCTAGAGTGGAGCAATTGATTGAGGAAAGGCGCTTCATTCCACCGGTCCCATTTCCCCAAAGGCTTGCTAGGGCGAAAATGGAGAAAAGGCTAGCAAAGTTTCTCGAGTATCTGAGAGGAGTTAGCCTCAACATTCCCTTCCTCGACGCCATCGTGGAGATCCCCACATATGCTAAATTCTTAAAGGACTTGATTTCGGGGAGAAAGAGGAAGGAGAAGATTATGCTAGCCGAGGAGGGCTCTTGGTTCATCAAGAGAGAGAAGGAGCCGGCCAAATTTAAAGACCCGGGGAGTTTTCGGATTCCTTGCACCTTGGGCGGCGTCCCTCTCCAAAAGGCATTGGTGGATTTAGGGGCTAGTGTAAGCCTCATGCCTCTCTCCATGTTCTTAAGGCTAAACACCGGGACGAAGTTGAAACCTACCGACATGCGGATACAATTGGCCGATGGGCGAATAACAAGGCCAGTAGGGATCGCCGAAGATATCCCGCTTCAAGTCCCGGGGGGAATATGCTTGCCAGGTGACTTCGTGATCATGGACGTTAAGGAGGAGGGAGATACTTCATTGATACTTGGACGCTCGTTCCTCGCCACCGCCGGAGTGATTGTCGACGTGCGAGAAGGTACACTAACTTTGAACGTCGGCAACATCGAGGTGGAGCTTCACATTCCTAAGGCTATGAAACACATGCCTTACCACGAGGAGCTTGACTACATGGACCTCCTTGATGAGGTGATAGAGGAGGCGATCCCCCACTCAATCGGCGCTCTATTCGATGAGGATTTCGAGGAAGGCCCGGATTTAGGCCAAGATGAGAAGATAGACGATTCCCCCGACCTCTCCGCTGAAAATGATGAAGGCGACGCTGATGTCGCAAGGATTCGAGAGCTCTGCAAGCTCTCGAAATTAAAGTCTCCAAAGAAAGCTCCGCCGGCACGGAGATCGGCATCACCGATAAAGCCGTTGACCGGAGCAAACGCTAGCTTGGGGGAGCCTCCCCCCAACACTATTCGAGACGAGAGACCACCGCGGGAGAACACGCCGCCGTAACTTCCGAATCCAAGCGTTCTCCCCGGAAAATTTGATGGGTGCATCTCATATGCACCAAACATCCCGCATTGATTGAAAATTATAGGGGGTCGAGCTCACGACCTTAAACGAGCGCTTGTCAGGAGGCAAACCGACGGTTATTGCTTTATTTTTACTTTTTCTTTATTTTTGTTTTAGAAATTTTTAGTGTTTTGAGTCGTTCGCCCAAAAATTTTGTGATAACGGGTCCTATTTTTCTTGACAGGAGAGGAGATAGGTAAATCTATCATGAGGAGGATGAACGAGGCGACGAGGAGCGCCCTAGGAAGACGCTCGATTCTTAGGAGAAAGATGAAATCGACTGGAGGAAGAAAGACGGAGTTTAGAGCCAAAACGAAGACAAACAGCAGAACACAAGGCTCACTCGGCCGAGTATACTAGTCACTCGGCCGAGTACACAAGTTCGTCCGGCCGAGCCGCTCACGAACGAGGGAAGTCTGCTGTACCCAACTCTCTGTTTATTTTCCTGATTTCAGTATAATTGCCACTCGGCCGAGTATATATATTCACTCGGCCGAGTAAAACTGATACGCTCCTAGGGCGAGTCTTGCCGAGTAGCTTGAGCCACTCGGCCGAATGGACTTACTCCACTCGGCCGAGGCTGGCAAGGCCACTCGGCCGAAGCGTAAGCGAGGAGGATATTTCAATTGATATCACTCGGCCGAGTGACCTAGTCACTCGGTCGAGTCGTAACTTCTACTATATAAGTGGGCGAGGAGGGGCACATTTTTCGAAACGAAACAACCCAAACGCCCCGCGACCCCTCAGCTCCCTCGCCCGACCCTCGCTCGCTCGCGCCCTCACTCGCCCGTCCGACCACCGCAGCGCCGGCGCTCGGCCAGCCACTGCCGGCCGAGCACCCGCCGCGCCTCGCCCGAGTCGCCGCCGGCGGCCGTGTCTCCGGCCATCTCCGGTATCGCCCATTTCGCCTTTTTCGCCTCTTTCTGTGTATATTTCGAGGATCCATGTATTAAACGAACCCCAAACCCAAATTAATTTCTATATCTATCTATTATACCCCTAATGCTCCATACGTTTTGAATATTACCCGCCGATATCTTCATTTCATGCGCAGGTTGTTTTTGGGAGCTTAGGGGAGCCCCGGGGAGCTTCTAGGGACTGATTCGGGCTTCGCGGAGGCGCTGACTTCGCACGCTTCCATTATTTTGCACTCGCGGCGTGTCTGGGTATACTCCTTCCATTCTTTTGCACACGCCGCACTTTTTACACTTTCCGGCGCGCGCTCGGGGCCCATATGCCGCCCCGGACACGGCCGAGGTCGAGTAGAGCTTCCGCCAAGCGGAAGCGGTCGGACGAGCCCGGCCCCTCCCACGAGGTGGAGGACTCTCCTCCGCCTTCTCCCACACACCCCATCCACCCAGCACAGCCTGCAGGCCCCGCACACCCCGCACAGCCTGCAGCGCACGCACAGCCCGCACAGCCACTCCCTGCCGCTGCACAGCCACCACCTCCGGCTCCACTTATCGGGCCGCTCGGGATTACGTTCCGAGACGACACACACCGCGCCGTCTTCGAGCGTATCTCACAGCGCTCGATCATACCCTCCAGGTTTGCACACCTCGCTGACCTAGGACGCCTGGGGGTACTAGAGGGGATGCTCACGTTGTACGACAACGTGGGCTGGCGAGATTTCTTTCAGGTGTCGGCGGACACGTTTACCCGCCCGACACTTGAGATTCTTAGTTCGATCGCCCGGACCGACGAGGGATGCTCGTTTCGGTTCATGGACCGGGAGTGCCAGGTCACTCTCGATATGATGAGAGCATTTTTCTCGTGGCCCGCTGTCCCCGGAGCCGATCACGGTTACGGCCCCACCCATATCCCCCCACCTTCCTTCGACGCCGGTGCCTTCTGGGCCCGGATCACGGGTCTTCACGCTGCCTTTGACCCTAGTAGGGCCAAGGCCTCGGCCATTGTCCACCCCTGCCTCCGTATAGCCCAGCGCCTTATGGCGACGACCTTTTTGGCCAGATATGAGCCGGGCACGATGTCTACGCCGGAGCTCTACATGCTCTACGCGATGACACGTCCCAGAGCTCTATCTAGGGATGGCGATGAGCTTGTCCCCGCCGTTGTGATTGATGTCGCGGCTTGGTTTTTGGACCACATCATTGTATCGGTGGGCGCTCGCTCACCGATATACTGCGGCGGCCTGATCACCTTGCTTGCCCTTATGACCGACGAGGACTTTCCCGACGACCTGCAACGAGCACCGGGCCCCACTTCTCTGTCGATTGATGTTATGGCCCGGATGAAGATGCTTCGTCCGCACGGTGAGCGTCACTGGGTCTGGATGCACGGCCCTTACGGTGCCGATTACATGATTCTTCCGAGCCCGGCTCGGACTCAGATTGCACCAGCCCACGTTGACTGGCTCCCTGCGATGGATGTTCTCATCCCCGCTGCTTACGTGCTCGAGGCCGAGCAGGCCCACGCTGCCCACGCTGCCCCCGCAGACCCTGTTGCACCTGCCGAGCCTGCTGCCCCTGTTGACCCCGTGGCCCCTCAGCCTACACCTGATGTTTCCGCTGCTCCTGACACCTCTGTCCACACCTCTGTCGGTGTCAGGAGTACCTTAGCTGAGCCCACCTCCACTGCTTCCCCAGCTATCACCACCACAACCGGCCCTCTGTCTGCTGAGCCTGTTTCTTCTGCCCCACCCGAGCGCCCACCGACCGTAGTTGAGTGCGGAGAGCCCTCTGTCTCCACTGCTGCTGTATTTTCTGAGAGTGTCGTGGCGTCTGTCCACACTTCTGTGCCACTGACCTCTCTGGCCGCCTCGCTGCCACTTTTGCACTCTTCTTTCGCTGCTGCTGCCTCCACTTCTCACCAGCCGGTGCCCCGGCCTCACACTGAGGCCAGGCCCACATTTGTGAGCGCAGCACCTTTCGTTCCCTTCCCCGCTGAGCCCGTCACATATGCGACCCGAGTACGCCAGCCACGCCCTGCACAGCCCCGACCGGTGTGTCCCTCTGCACCACCTCCCCCCGACACTGTACTTCAGAGCATTCGTTCTCTAGAGGGGGCGGTGAGTGGCCTCAAAGGTGACCTTAGGACCCTGTCCTCCACCGTCTCTGCGATGGCTGGCCGCTTTGACCTGATCCCCCAGATTCACTACTGTCTTACCCAGGTCCTGGAGCGTCTCCCCCGCGTACCCCCACCCACCCAGCAGGTTCCCACCCACACTTCCACACACACTCGACCTGCTTCCACTTCCACACCCACACCCGCTCAGCGGCCTGTCCAGCCACACCACCTCCGCCTCAGGACGGAGACGGCGCAGCACCACCTTCTTAGGCACCCTTGATGCCATCGACTATTTTTGCCGTTGTGCTGCCCGTTTCTCCTGGGTCCTGTTGCATTTTTTTCCACCCCCCTCCCCTCACTTATTTTGGGTTTCTCATTCATACCATATCTTTATATGTTTTTTTGGGAGAGAGGGAGAGTTTTCGGTGTCACACCTTTATATCTGTATCACTCCTATCTATGCATGCATCATGTCCGCATCATATTTTTCATTTCTTTATTTTTTTCTTTTCATTTTCATTTCCTCATCATGCATGCATCCTCACTTGCCCCTCACATTACTTGTCTCTCGGTGTGCCACACTTTGCACATTGAGGACACTGTGCCATTTAGCTTGGGGGAGTGAGTTCTCACGATTTTTTCGATTTGCCACCTTTTTTTTAGTTTTTCACGCCATTTTTCGCTTTTGCACTTATTTTCATCATTTTTTTTTCGCATTTTACCATGCATCACGTTTTTCTTATTTTTCTGTGTGCCGCATTGTAAATAGTTCTATTTTCCCTTTATCTTTATTTCTTTCTTTTTCATCTCATGCTAGAGATGACTTTTCTGTGATGATGATGACGTGGAGTTAGCTTACTCTATTTGCATGCTATATTTGTCATGTCTTAGATTTTGTTTCTGATATCATATGATATTACTTGCCTTGCATCTAGAGATAGTAACCCACACCTTTTCCACATGAAAATGGATGAAATTTTATTATTAGCTGAGTCTGAATATTCATATGTATGCTATCACAGAAAACACACCAAGATTCATGCATTGAATGCCTATATCTGGAGTACTGATTTCTTTTCATATATCACTTCTATATGCATGAATTGTACATTTCACTTCAGGATGATTGAATGATGTTAGCTATGATAAATCTGGATTAGTTAGTTTTTTTTGTGATCGAAACTGAGTAGATTAGATTACCCTGCTGAAGTTGTCGTGCATGTCTTATAGAGTGAACCGAGAGATATATTCATTTCTTTCTCCACAAACCTTGAACATCATTTCTCTACTTCTAAAATCATTGGTGAATCTCCCCTTAGCGATTCTATTATATGGCATTTCCCCCGCTTTTCACGATTTGTTGTTTTTGTCGCATTTCAGGTGATTTGGAGCGATTCGGTGTGATCTCGAGATACGCCTACTCCAGAGCGTCACCGACGACCTCCCCGAGGGGTATTTTGCTGTTGGAGAGGAGCGGAAGAAGAACGGACGTCGCAGGAGCGAAGAGGAGGCCAAAATAAGCTGTTTGGGCATGTTTTGTGTCCCACTCGGCCGAGTGGAGGAGCCACTCGGCCGACCAGCGAGACACCGCTCGGCCGACCAGAGCAGACACGATTCATACGTGCACTCGGCCGAGCGACGGATACCACATCGGCCGAGTGACGAGACCCCGTCCGCCCGAGTGGTGCCCAGACGAAGCCCTTCAAAATCGCCAACTTACTGTTTTCGTCTGCCTGAGCTTCAGAAGACCCACTCGGCCGAGTGGATAATTCCGTCCGCCCGAGTACCAAGAAGCCATCGGCCGAGTGACGACAACTCACTCGGCCGACCAGCCCCCGAAGTGAAGACCCCTGAAGATCGAGACTTACTGGAAAATTACAGGGTTTTCACTCGGCCGAGCGACTTTTGTCACTCGGCCGAGTGCGATGCGCTGCCTGTAGCGAAAATTGCGGAAAACAGGCTGTGCAGGGGTATTTTGGTCACAGTTTTTGGACGATTTTTGGGGGTATTTAAACCCTGTTTTTACCCTAGTTTGGAGAGCTTTCTCTGAGATTTTTTGCAGCCTTTTAGATTAACTTTTTAGCTTTATTCTTTTGATTGGAGAGGAGACAAAAGGTGATTTTTGTTGGATTAATTGAAGAACTCCATTGGTTTGTGTTTTCTCTTCTCTAAAAATTCTATTTTTATTGCTATTCTCAATATTTGTGATGAATTCTATTGCTTATTTCATTGATTATTTTTGTGATCTTGCTATGATTTGTGAGTAGTCTCCACGTCTTGGGGCGTGGGGATGAACCCTACAAGCCCTATTTCATATTTGTGATGAATTGGTAGAAATTGTGCTAGAATTGTTATTAGGGATTAGATTGGGATAAATTTACTACGGATGGCTAGGTATTCACATCGATTGGGATTTGCAAGAGATTGGATCCCAATTCGATAGGAAACCCTAGAAATCCGAATAGGGTTGGAATCGAATTTCCGAAGTATCGGTTTGCAAGAGATTGGACCGATACTAGGGTTTCCGGTTGCAATTCCGTGTCGATACCCGTTTGCAAGAGATTGGATGGGTAGGAACTATCCCAACCTAGGTCGTGGCCCGAGTTTGCACGAGAGTGGGCTCGGGGCACGATTGAACGATGATGTTGATCCTAATGCTAGCTTCCCTAGGCTAGGGTTTGCAAGAGATTGGACCCGAACCTAGGATAGCTATAGACCGGCAACAACGCGAGAGCGTGAGCTTGGTTCTACATTCAGTTGCAACTAGTTCATCCGAATCTCTACTCTAGCAGTTTTGATACCAATGAACCACATTGACGAGATACGGTGAGTAGCGGGGATTCCCCATTCCCTAGACGTCTTTTATTTGATTTGATATTTCCGTATTTTGTCTGACGATTGTGACAGGATCGCCAAAGGCAAATTTCTCTTCTTAAATAGCCAGGTTGATTGGAACAAGCACGGTCATTCGTCCTCCCTGTGTTCGATAACCCGCTCGTCGCTATACCGTGCGCTTGCGGTAAAACTACAACCGTTCTCTGGGTGTATATCCGGGGTCGATCACACGTCTAGGCTACGGAACAATAATAATAAAATCAAATGCGAATAAACGCTCACGAAACAACAAACGTACAAAAATACGCACGGCCGGAAAGTGGCCGTTACATCCTACCCACCTTACGGAAAATTCCGCCCTCGGAATTTCCAACAATCACTGATCAGGGAACAGGTGGGGGTAACGCTCTCTCATCTCGTCTTCTCTCTCCCAGGTGGACTCTCCTGGCGAGCCGTGTCGCCACATCACTCTAACAAGATCGACAGTCTTGTTTCGGAGTGACTTCTGACGTCTGTCGAGAATCTGCACTGGCTGCTGATCATACGTCAGATCTGGGCGAACGGTGATCTCAGAATAGTCAACAGTGTGAGATGGGTCGCTGATGTACCGACGAAGCTGAGACACATGGAAGACGTCGTGAACACCTTCCAAAGATGGTGGCAAGGCTAAGCGGTATGCTACCTCGCTAACTCTCTCCAGAACATCGAAGGGTTCGATGTATCTCGGGCTGAGCTTGCCACGCTTCCCAACGCGAATCACTCCGCGATTCGGGGAAATTTTCAGGAACACATGGTCTCCCGACTGGAACTCCAAGGACGCCGTTTAGCATCAGCCCAATGCTTATAACGGTCCTGTGCAATCCGAAGCTTGTCTCTGATATCTCGAACAACGTCCACAGCTTTGACAATCAACTCCGGTCCCAATATCTCTCTATCTCCAACGTCGTCCCAGCTCAGGGGCGAACGACACTTCCTCCCGTAGAGAGCAGCAAATGGCGCCATGCCAATACTGGCCTAATAACTGTTGTTGTAGGAGAACTCCACCAGGTGTAGATGATCCTCCCACGAACCCTTGAAATCTAGCATGCAAGCCCTCGGCATGTCCTCCAGAATCTGAATGGTCCACTCTGACTGGCCATCCGTCTGCGGGTGATACGCAGTGCTGAACTTCAGACTAGTACCAAGATTGGTCTGCAGACTCTTCCAGAACTGAGATGTGAACCTCGTATCACGATCGGACACGATGCTCACAGGGACTCCATGCAAACGCACGATCTCCTACACCACAAATTCACATCACTATTGTCACTAGAAAGGAAATGCGAAAGAATGATTCAGATCATTACCTCCATATACTTCCTAGCCAGTATTTCCGTGGATTGTCCTACTCGGAACGGTATGAAGTGCGCAGACTTGGTCAGTCGATCGATGATGACCCAGATTGCGGCATTCTGTTTGGTGCTCCGAGGTAAACCAGTCACGAAATCCATCGTGATGTGCTGCCATTTCCACTCAGGGATAGGCAGGGGCTGTAGTAGTCCGGCCGAGCGATGATGTTCAGCCTTCACCTGCTGACACACCAAGCATTTGGCAACACTCCGTGCCACACTTCTTTTCATCCCGTGCCACCAGAAATTCCGACGAAGATCCTTGTACATCTTCGTACCTCCAGGATGAATGGAATAAGGAGAGCTGTGAGCCTCATTCATCAGCTCCTCTCTGATATCTCCTGCAGGCACGCAGATCCTACTACCATACCTCAAAGATCCATCCTCGTGAATCAGAAAATCTGTCCGGAGTCCGGCTTCGAATTGCTCTCTGATCTTCATCAACTTAGCATCACCAGCTTGAGCAGTCTTGATCCGATCAACAATCGTCGACTGAATCTGCATGGTCATCAACGATGAAGTGACTCCGGGAAGAACAGCTTCAACATCCATCTCTCGCAAATCCTGCTGCAATCTCCACTCGGCTGTGAGAATCATCACCTCCGGCAGTCGGCTCAAGGCGTCCGGTACGACATTCACCTTCCCTGGATGATACTGAAGGTCGATGTCGTAATCTGCCATCAACTCCAACCATCTGCGTTGTCTCATATTCAGCTCCTTCTGAGTAAATATGTATTTCAAACTTTTGTGATCGGTGAATATCTTCACCTTCTCACTAAGTAAGAAATGACGCCAAATCTTCAGCGCGAAAATGACAGCGGCGAGTTCCAAATCATGGGTTGGATAGTTCTTCTCATGAACTTTCAACTGTCGCGAAGCGTACGCGACCACATGGTTGTGCTGGTGCAGAACACAACCAAGTCCCTTCCCTGATGCATCGCAGAAAACCTCAAAGCCTCCGCTTCTATCCGGAATAGCTAAGATCGGTGCGGTCGTCAATCTCTCCTTCAAAGTGCTGAAAGCCTGCTCACAAGATTCTGACCAACTGAACTTGACATCCATCCACGTCAATCTCGTCATCGGCTCAGCTATCATCGAGAAATCCTTGATAAATCTGCGGTAGTAGCCAGCCAATCCGAGGAAACTCCTGATGTCCGAAGCCGATCGCGGTGTAGGCCAATCACTGCCTGCTCGGACCTTCTCCGGATCCACTGAGATGCCGGCTCCTGATACTACATGTCCAAGAAATGCAACTCTGTCCAGCCAGAATTCACATTTGCTATACTTGGCATATAGTTTATGATGGCGGAGCGTCTCCAATACCAATCTCAAGTGCTCTGCATGCTCTTCCTCGCTCCTCGAGTACACCAGGATGTCATCTATAAAAATCACCACGAACTTGTCGAGGAAGTCGTAAAAGATGAGGTTCATGAGGTTCATGAACACAGCAGGAGCGTTGGTCACACCGAATGGCATGACAACGAACTCATAGTGCCCGTACTTGGTCCGGAAAGCTGTCTTGGGCACGTCATCCTTCTTGACTCTGACTTGATGGTATCCACTCCGAAGATCCAGCTTCGAGAACACCTTCGATCCACCAAGCTGATCGAAGATATCGTCAATACGGGGCAGCGGGTACTTGTTCTTCACAGTGATCTGATTCAGCTCTCGATAGTCGATACACATCCTCCTTGATCCGTCTTTCTTCTTCACCAGCAAGACGGGTGCACCCCATGGAGACACGCTGGGATGAATAAAACCTTTCTGTAGCAGCTCGTCCAACTGCTTCCTCAGCTCTTCCAACTCAGCAGGAGCCATGCGGTACGGTGCCTTAGAAATCGGTTGAGCTCCTGGCATCAGATCAATGCCGAACTCCAACGATCGATCAGGCGGCAAACCGGAAATGTCCTCGGGAAAAACATCCTCGAAGTCTCGCACTACAGCTGGCTTCTCCGGCTCTGCTATCATAGATGCAACTGTCAATCTGTACGGCTGGGCCCGGAACTTGACAGGTCCAAGCGAACGTCCCCCGCTGATGAACTCAAACACTGGGTGGCCAGGAATTTCAAACACCACTTTCTTCCGGTGACAGTCGATCGTGGCATAGAAAGCTCCTAACCAATCAATGCCGAGGATCGCATCGAAATTGGGTAGGTCGTGGACGATGAAATTTGCATACAATTCGTGTCCACTAACCACCAACGGGCAAGGTCGACAACCAAGGACAACCTTCACTACACCATTCCCAGTCGTGATGTTCCAACACTTGGGAAGTGTGTAGGTGGGTATCGAGTGTTCGACTACGAACTTCCGTGACAGGATGCACATGGAAGCTCCAGAGTCGAACAGGGTCAGGGCGGGGTGAGAAGAAACTAGGATAACACCTAAGGGTACAAGCAACTATATCAAACAAGGAACTAACTAATCAAACATAAATGCAGAAAAGTAAAGGCTAGGTCAAGGGTTACCTGCAATCACGTCGTCATCAGCTTCAGCCTCAACGGTTGTCATGGTGTAAGCTCGACGCACCGGGGGTTTGGCCTGCTGAAAGGCTCGCTCCTGCGGTACCAGAGGTGGTCCTCGATGTCCAGGTGCAGGCACTGGTCTCTGAGCAGGTCCAGGTACAGGTGCTGTCCGCTGGACAGGTCCAGGTGCTCCAGCAGTCATAGGTCGGGAACCTCGGGGGCAGTCCCTCGCAACATGAGCAGACGATCCACAAACCAAACACTGATTTAGCATCTTCCTGCAGTCCTTCTTCAGATGGCCAAGCTTGCCGCAGAAGTGGCAAGTCTGCTCAGCTCGGTTGAAAACAGGTGCGGCTGGCCTCTTGAACTGGGTGGTCTGGACTGGACGTACACCAGGCCTAGGTGCACTCCTCTGCATCTCCATCGGGCGCTTGCCCGCCTGTCGGGCCTTCTTCAGATTGGCCACGTGCTCCTGATTCTTCGCAGCCACCAGAACATCCTCATGAGTTGAAAAAGTATTCCTGGACAGCACACTCTGGATGTCCAGGTCCAAGCCCTGCAGGAAACGGTGTGCACAGTCCTCAGGTTCCTTCACCATGGCAGGGGCATAGCGGCTCAGCATAGTGAACTCCGCCTCGTACTCGTCAACGGTCATAGTACCCTGCTCCAGGTTGATGAAGCGACTCTCCATCATCCGCTTCGCCGACTTCGGAAAATACTGGGCGTCAAATCTCTTGCTGAAGGTATCCCATGAAATCGGCTTGGTCAGCCTAGCCTCCTCCGCAGTCCACCAACTGCGGGCATTATCAGTCAACTGCTTCCTCGCAAGATCCACCCATTCATCTTTATGGATTCGGGCAAGGCCCAAATCATCCTCAGTGCTCTGATGCCACTCTTCGGCCGCTAGCGGGCCCTCTCGTCCGGAGAAACTCTTCGGACGCATCTCTCTGAACTGCTTGGCTCCAGGAGCAGGTGCAGCTGGCGCAGCTGGTGCAGCCTGGCATCCCTGCTGGACTAGATGATGCTGAACCTCCAGCATACCTCTCATAACTCCCAGCATCTGGCGGATGTCGTCCTCTCCGCCTCCGGCAGCTCCAGCTCCGTTTCTGGCTCCGGCTCCCGCTCCGTGTCGGGTGATGCGTCTTCCGGACATCCTGCAAAAGAGAAAGAAAGCCCGGGTTAATCCCGTGCATACGATTATCCTAGATGCTTGGCTAATGATAATGTTCTCAATATTTTGAATTTCGCAGTTGCAAGAGGACCTGCATGGGCCACCACTAAAACCTGTAACGCCCCGCTTCCCAAAAGAAACCGGAAGCGAGAGCGTTACGCGGTCCGCTTGAACTGGAGCGGCGAAGCCCGAGTTCAATAAGCGTCTGTGATTAAAACACAGATGAGGTCCTTGCAACTATCACTCAGAAATAATAAGAAACACATCCAGAAAAGATAAAGCCACATCCAGAATAATGTTCGTACACAGAGTTTAACAATGCCACAGCTGGGCTAAAAGTAGCAACAAGGAAAGTAACATACTCGAAAATAAATACAAGGACTAAAGAAACTAAGAAAGCGGTAAAGGTGTCGGGGTCCACTAGTCCTCTGCTGGGAGAGGCACTGCGTCAGGTGCGAATCCTGACTCTCCAACTCAGGCGACTCGTACTGGTCCTCCTGGCACTCAAGCTCTGAACCTGACATACATCCACAAACATGAATGTATGTCAGCTAGGGGTCTGCAAGAAGAGTTAGCATCCCAAGGCGAAATATATAACAAGTATATGAAATTTAGAAGCACTTAATAAAAGAAACGACTGCAGCGATTAACATTTAATATTTCGGAGCAGAAAGAAACAATCCTAGCATGCAGTTCTAGTCGATGGCAAGTTTTAAAAAAATTAGATTCTCCGAGTTTGTTAGCATTGCAATATTCACGAAGACAAGTTAGCGTTATAATGACCATGTCAATACTTCACATCTAATCTAGGGTTCTCGCCTTTAGGTCGTGATGAGAAGGTCGTTCCTCTCACGGGGGCTTACCGTGATTGACACTAACCCACTGTGTCGAGTGGTGCTCTTGAGGAGAGTACCTTTCATACGCCCAGTGGCCGCTCAACCCTAACCCCACCCAAAAGTTTTGCCGGAACACGAGCCGGCCTAGTCGACTCACACGACATCACGAATTCACGATTCCGCCTTCGAGGCGCACGATTTCACGATGTCCAAACTGTTAAACATGTCAAGACTCACTGAATTTCATTGTTATCAAAATTGGTGTTTTATGGTGACAGTTCTGCATAGCGAAAGCGGGTCGAACGACCGGTTCCGTAATTTCCAATAATGACGATTTCGTCCTTTTCGTTCAATTTGCTACAGAAACAATTTCTTTCTCTAGTTGTTTAAATTGGGGATATATCGTATGATATACCGTTGGATCCCAATTTTCGTCCTAATCATTATGGTGTCACTTTCCTATGTTATTTCACGTCACAATTTCAGGTTATTCAGCAATACATGAAGGCGGCGTAAACGTGCCGAAACTTCTAAAAATCATAACAAATTATATACTTGCCTGTTTTTGGCGTTCTTGGTGTCGTTGGATTCGTCTCGACGAATACTATGATGTGGGAGGTTCGGTTCGCTGTTTTGGCAGAGCACAAAATCAGAAATAGCGTTTTTCAGTTCAGGTCAGATTCGTAAAAGCTCCTACGACGTCTAATCAACGTGTTTTATTAGGTTTCTCTACTTTACGGTGGGGGTTATGAGTTTTAGAGGGTAGATCTACCAACCTGGAGTGAAGCGAGGGATCGGTTGACGCCAACAAGCAGTGGCGCCGCGTGAAGACTCCGAAACAGCGAGCGTCGAACGTCGGGAAACGTTCTTGTCAGATCCCGGGGCTGTCAACGCGCACCCGACCTGAGCGTGAGGGCTCTGCGGCTAGGGGGAGGCTGTCGACGTCGGATCTGAGGCAGCGGCGCGTGCACGGGGCCTGAAGTTGTCGCGCGAAGCTGTGAAGACGGAGGAGGGGCTAGCAGGAGCAGGCCGCGACTTTCTTGAGGGGTTTGCGAGGTCGTGGGAGGCTCTCTGGCCGTGGAGAAGGTGGGAGGAGCACGGCCTTGGGGGTGGGTTGCTTGGGGGCCGGACTGGGGGTGTTGTAGGTGGAGAGGGAGGCCGGTCTAGGCTGCTCGGAGTCCGGCGCAGGTTGGTGTGGGGACCTCGGAGGAGGAGGAAGAGGTTGCGGGAGTTGTGTGGCCGTGGGGAGGAGATGGGGAACGGGAGGAAGAAGCTCGGGCTGGAGGTGGGGTTTTCGCAAGAAGAAGGAGAAGCAAGCAAGAAGGAGAATGGCGGGTGCTTGCTGTTGCGTGGAGAACAAAACAGGCGGCTGGGCTCTTTTAGTCTCTAGGGTTTTGTTAATAACCTAGGGTTTTATAAAGTTATAGGCTGTGAGTAGGGTTCGGCTTCTAGGGTTTTTTTTTCCGAGTTGAGATGGGCTCCCGAGACCCAGGCTTAAAGACCTAGGGTTTTATATTATAATTTATAGGTTGTTGTTGGTTTGTAGGCTTAGGCAATGGGTGAACACGTGAATGGGGGCTAGCCTTAGGTCTTTGGATCTATATTTTAGGAATAGGGTTGCTGTACATCATTGTTTAGCCTAGGTTCTTTCTTTGCTCTTTTTTTTTGTTACTCCAAGCTGTGCATGACTGAACAAAAGGGGAGATCGGCCAAGGGTCTAAAGATGGGGTTGGGGTTCACAGCACGTGAATAGGCTAGTTATAGGGTTTCCTAGGTTAGCATAGGGTTGTTGTGTTAACCCGTGTAGCCTAGGGTAGTTGTGCTCTTGGTTTTGCTTCCTATAGTTTTGTTTATAAAAAGAGGTAGAGGCTTGTACGTGGGTGGGTGACGTGGGGGAACATGTCAAGGGGAAAATGAAGTTGGGATATTAACAGACAGTTGTAGATCTTTATAGATTAAATTAGTTAGGGTTTGTTTTCTTTTTTTTTCTTTTTTTTACCTACTGTTGATTCCTTTAGGTTAGGCTAAGCCACTAATTAGGTTTGAATGAATTTTTTTTTAAAAAAACAATTAACAATTTGTGTGTTTCTAATAATCACGTACAGAACTTCCTAATTCTAAAAATGATATTTATATATAAAATTAATAACAATTTGAAATGGGAAAAAGCAAATTTGTCCCACGACGTCCAACAATAACGAGGAAAATACCGGGATGCTCGTGCCTCTGAGAGGGTCGTGGACACGAGGTCCGGCTACACGTCTAGGCTACGGAACAATAGTAATAAAATCAAATGCGAATAAACGCTCACGAAACAACAAACGTACAAAAATACGCACGGCCGGAAAGTGGCCGTTACAGCATTTCTGTCGGGGGTTCCTAAAGCTAGCTAAGTATTTGTTGTGCCCCTAAGCATTTCAGCGGGGGTTCCCTAAAGCTAGCTAAGTATTTTTTGTGCCATGCTAAACTTCAAGGGAAATAAATGCAAGGTCTAATTCCTATAGCCAAAGAGGAGTTGTAAAGAAGGAGAAAGGTTAATAATAAACCCTCTTGAAGTAACGGTCTTTTTCATGAAAACTCAAAGTAGACATTATAAAATTTGGGATTTTGGAAGAAGAAAAACTTAATGAATATTGTGGAATTTCACGCTTTAGGGGTTTTTTATGTGTAATGTATCCTTTAAGAAAATTTTAATTAAATTTGAATGTTCTCATAGGAAAAGTTCGCCTTCCGATTAAAATGAAGCCAACTTGTTATGGAAATCAAAGTTATCTTAAGGTGAACTTGTAGGACCTTGTAAGTAATGGTTATTAGGGTTCATACGCTCTCTAAAATCATTTAGAGCCTCTAACTAGGAAGGTGACAAAACCCCTCTCACTAATGTTTCAATTATATTAATTTTGCAAGTGGGTTGTCATTAAACATGGGATTTTTGTGAGAGGTATCAAGTGGAATTTTTGTGAAGTCTTCCTAACTTAAGTTTCTATTGCTTAGAATAGTATAGAAATGCTCATGGAATGCTCTAAAAATTTTCGGCAGAGTTTCCTTTGTATTTATCTATTTTTCCAATTACAACCTAAGTAATATCGCAAGATAACATGTTCTAATCACAAAAACAAATAAGCTTGCTCAAAGAATCATAGGGGAAAATAACCCCTAGCATCAAACATGAAATCAACCAAACTAATCTTGACCCAAATCTCCAATTGATCCAAATAACAATTTTTACAAAGGATGAATGAATAAAATCACAAATTTCTACACATGGCAACATATTGGGAGTGTGGAGAGAATACTACCTTTCTAATGCTAGTGGATGGTAGGAGAACTAGAGAAATCCCTTGATGGTAGCAAGCTTCCCTCTTCTTCTTCTTCTTCCAATCTCCCCTCTCTTTCTCTCCCCTTTTCCTTCTCTTTCTTTTGATTTTAGCTTGTTTTTTTGTTCTCTTTTGTGTGTGTGTGTGTATTATGCTCCTAGGTCTCGGCCATAAAGGGATAGCAACGAAATTAGATGGGAAAAAACAATTTAGAAGATGTGTGAAGTTTGGAGAAAAGAGGAGAGAAAAAAATCTCTTAAGGTTTCATGTTTTTTTTACAATTTTGCCATTCAATTTCACCTCTCTCTTTTTTCCTTCTAATTCCAAAGCCATTCAACCCCTTTAATTCCAAAGCCATTCAACTTAATAGGCTAACTTCACTTTACTTATTTACAAGCACGCCATTGTCATTCCTTTTCATATGCTTCCATTTATATTTTTTTTGGGCAAGCTCCGACAACATTCTTTTTAATAATACCCCTCTCTGGGTGTAATTGCAAACTAGTTGGACATATAAGTAAACTTGGTCCACATTAGTGTTTAATGTATGAATTGTCCACATACTTGAAGGAGAAATACTTGTATTTTCACTTAGGAGCATTACACCCTACCCTCCTTAAAGAAATTCCGTCCTCGGAATTCAAAACAAGGGAGGGGGTCCCTCTTTACATGATAAACATACGGATTGCTACACAAACAGATGAGGATACTTCTCCCTCATTTCATCCTCGCGCTCCCAAGTTGATTCTCCGGGAGATTCTTGTTGCCACATGACCCTGACTAAATTAATGGCCTTCTTCCTCAACATCTTCTGTCGTCAATCAAGAATTGCCACTGGCTGCTGTTCATACGTCAGGTCTGGACGTAATTCAATCTCTGAGTACACTACAAGAAAGGAGAGTGTTAGAAGCGGTTGTCGAATGCATTTCTGGCGGATCGAAACCGCTACTAATAATGTTTCACGCGGTTTTGGAAACCGCTATAGAATCGTCCGAGAGAAACGATGTTACTAGCGGTTACAAACTGCTGGGAAAAAACCGCCTGAAACGTCAATTTCTCACGGTTACAGACCGCCACTACTTCCATTTCTAGCTTCCGAAAAAATAATTTTATATTTTTGTTGGTGGCGGTTTGAAACCGCCACAACCTGATGTCATCTATTATTTGTGTCGGTTGTAAACCGCCACAAAAATAAATTAATTTTAAAAAAAATAAAATGCGAAAATAGAACTTGTAGCAGTCTAGAACCGCCACAAACTTACCATAAATTTAAAAAAAATAATAAGCTGCAAATCGTATTATTAAAGCAAGCAATTATTGAACCTAGAAAAGGCTGATGACCTATTTCCAAAATAATAATCCTTGCATTATCAAAGCAAGCAATTTTAAGCAACTAGGAAAAGGTAAAGGAATAGAGTTTTCACTTTAAATATTATTGCTCATTATATTCCTTCGAGGTATAACAAGAAGTAAATATGGAGAGACACTATGCACAACATAAGATAAAATAAATATTCCATTCTAAAAGAATCCTTAAAGCAAATCTCCCTAGAAGAAGCAAAAGAAGAAATCATATATGATAACAAAATTCAAAAAGCAAGCCCCACATTCAGCCTCATGAGTACAACAAAACAAATTAAAATACTTTGATCTGTCCCTCCTGCAGTTTGCAAATAATAACAAGGCAAGTGAGACAAGAATTTACTTTCCTTGCTTATTATTATAGCAAAATTTTGACATGTAATCCACATGATCATGTAGGATGTCAACATTGGAATGACCAAAATTTTAAGCCGGGTTATCAACAAAATATATATGAAACATCACCATACATGAGAAACTCCCATGCAAGGTAAAACATGCACAAAGGAATCACCTTAAAGTTTAACATCCAAAGTCCAAACATCAAATTAGGAAACAAAATACAGACAGATATTGTAATAACTCAAATTTCAATTTCATCAAAAATATTCTGCACATAAAATCGTGTCTAATAAAATTGGTTCAATAAAAGCAGTAGCAATAACACATTAACTGTAAGCTATATTGTTTGATTTTTCCAGTATATGCATGATAATAGCTCAAGTGTGTATTATCTAAAACCCTGAATAGCATAAACATGTTTTGTCTAATTTACCATACAAAATATGTTTTTCTTTTGGTTGACGCATTGCAATTGAAATTCTCAAAGAAATTCCAATAAAGAGAGAAGAACTAGCAAACAATATGTAGCGACAAAGAAATCCACAAGAACTAGCAAACAATATGCAAGTAAAGCTCAATGAAGAGAGAAGAATTAACATACAATATGCACCGTCGACTTAATTTTTCTGATAGAAAAGTTTCAAGTTTCTCTAATAGGGAAGTTTGCATATTCAATGACAACGAAATTCTTATTAGGAAAATAGAAAAATGGAAACCTGATAAGCATGCTTGTTGTATTTGTCACTAACAATCGTGTCTAAAGGAACAAAGTTGCATTCAGAAAGATGAATACATATTTCATTACATAAGTAATATTGAACAATGAGAAAGGTTGCAGGGTATACGTGACAAAAAAGATCATTTAAGATTGTTTGCTAGTTCAACTAGGAAGCAAATGATATATCAAATAGCACAGAGTATGATGGGAATGATTGTTTTCTTTTTTTTCCCTGTAGTTGCGTAGATTTTGATGGGATTTACAGAGAATGGTGGGCAAAAATCATTTATTTTTTCACCTGATACTTGAAAGCCTAGGTTTAGAATTATCGTTTGTGTATAATTTGCTTGTTTAGGGTACTTTAACTGACAGGGATGACAATTTTCACTGGAAATCTTTTCTATAATCTGATCATAATGATGCTTTATCAGTGTATTTCATCTTATGATTTAAAATTGAGGATTGTGGACAATATCCTTTAAAGTTTAATAAGAGAAAAACTTGTTTGTGAATCTTAATCTTTCAAGCATAAAAAATGTCAAGATCAGTGCAACATATTAAAAAAAATTAGTAAGAAAAATAGTTTTAAAATATCATGCACATGCATAGATTATATTTAGAGGGTCAATAGTCTAAAAGATATGTTTTGAAGGGCATAGAAGCAAACATATGAATCCACATAAAGAAAGAAAGGGGAAATGAATCATGCTGCTATTTTTGACCCATCATTCTCCATTCATTCAGTGCATAATAAATCAATGATTGATGAATAAAAGATGGATATTGATATGTGTGTGCGCGCGCGTGCGTGTGTAGCATGAGACAAAGATCTCTTTCAACCTTCCACATGAGAATGCTAATATGCAGCATGCACAGCCATCTGAATTATAAGGACTTTATTTTATGTAAATCAAATAATTGCAGGGGATACAAATTTGTGCTGTTCTCTGGAAATGAATTCAATACATTAAGTGTTTGCTTGCTTCTTCCCCTAATTATACTCTACTTGCCAGTTCTAGAACATGAATTGGCTGCTTCATGTGTGTCAAAATTTAAAATGTTAAGGTAGTTGTTTTTGTATTTGATATCACAAAGTGGGAACAAGATCAAGAACCAGAATTAGATTGAGGTTGTATACCCGAGTCGTGTCATGACAATGTTGGCAATAATGTAACACCACACATAACGGTAGGCAACACAAAAGAAGTCATAAAATAGAGCAAACAATGTAAAGCAAACAACTCATTAATAACAACGTGATCAATTGTGGACATAATCGTATCTACAAAATGCTCCATGTGATCAGTACACCAATGGTCACTCCACTTATAAATTATTGAAAAGATGTCTCATTGAAACTAAACAAAACAGATAGTACATCTTGCATTCAGTGTTATAACTTTGACTGCTTGTTATGTTACCGGAAGACATGCCATGAATCTTCCAGAACAATTGCCAAACTGAAACCATATTTCTATATGCAAGTTGTTAAGTAACCCAGTGATCGCTGTGAATGCAAAGTACTATTATGCTCAAAATATAAATTCTGCCATATTCATGGATTTCAGATGACCATGATCCTAAATACACACTAACTTGTTTTTGCTTGGTTGGAAAAACAGAGATTGATCAAATAAATTGGTGGTTTATGATCTACTAGCAAGATTCAAGTGAAAGGACGATAGTATAGGAAAATATTTTTTAAAAATGGTACTGTCATGTAATGTAAAAAATAATTGGTAACATTAAAAGGAAGCAAACCCCAAGACCAAAAAAACTAATAATTTTTAAAAAAAGAGCAAAATAACCATCAGAACATGGGAGGTGTTAGCTTTTGTATCTGGCATGCGGGTCTGTTCAATAGTCCTCCACACATAACCCAGTAATATCATTGGTAACATATGGTCAATTAACAAAAAGCTCCTTTAAGTCTTATTGTTTTTGAATTGATGTCACTATTTAAAAGAAGAAACAAATTGAACTCTCCCCTCGTGCTTCAGATTTGTTGAACTATAGAAACTTCATTTGCATAACCAAAAGACCAAAAGACCAAACAAATTGAACCCACTAATATCATTTTTCATGTATTAGTTATTTATTATTGATTTAATTTATCATTTTGTATGATGTACTATCAACATGCAAAAAACCGTAATAACATCATTACTTGCAACAGTCTCTCTCGCAGCTTCATTTGGATAAGACATGTCCTCTCTGGAATGTGTCAAGAACACCATCTCCGTCCAGCTATGGTCAACTCCATTTTGCGTAGCCTAATGAATCCACTTCACCAATTAGGGCAATATCTAAAACTACATGGAATCGAAAACAAATATCTTAATCTTAATTAGTTCAATATATATTGGGATAAGTTTTTGTTACCATTAAACCATGAAGTTGAGCCATTGGACGTGACCCGGTAGTTGGATGACAGTCTTGCTTAAGAGCTAACTACACGCATCCCAAACCTCCATTTTGTTTGGAAGAGACATCCCTCAGCAAGTACATTTGTCCCAATCTGAAAAAAATAAGGTCCATGACATAATGAAGTGGAAAAGGATAACATACAAAATGCTATTGACAAACATCTACACTGGATATAAATATGTAAATTTGTAAATGATATTAAGAACACCGTACAAAGCAATGATATATGGCTGATGCTTGAAAACTAGACTCGGGTAACATGCAGCTAACAATCAGATGCCATAATTCTCAAATTTGGTGCTGCAAGAAGGTTCCCACATATAACATATGTATCGGTGCAATGCAGTCAGAAATCCTAACAAAAACGGCATTTTACAGGGTGATAACATATTTTACAAAACGTTAAACGAATAACCAACCAACGTTTAGATAAATCCTCATATACTGTTCTCATGCACAAAACCATGGTAGATCGTAACAAAAGAATTTTTCAAAATTGCTTCCTTATGTTTGTATGCCATACAGTTGCGTCTATAATCATGCCTAAAACTCTCCAATGAAAAAAAAGATTTAAACAAATAGGGATTGGGGAACAGTGCAAGAAAAGTAATTGATTAATTAGTTGTGTTAACAGAGGGCTGGCAGCTCCTCTGATGTGGACTGCTTTGGCTGTACAAAGGGTTGTTTTAAATGAACAATGAACATAATACCCACGTCGCAACAAGCATAATTCCCTCCTTATGTTATCATCATATACTTATGCCTAATCAATCTTTTACATGCATGTTTCATATCACAACACTTTCATCACCCAACAAATTTAGCGTTTCAAGTCAAGCTAACAACAGCTTTTCTCTTCCATATCTCCCCTTATTTTCTAACTAAATAGCCAGAGAATGAATGGAAAAATTGGTAGTATTACAATTGACCATGAAAAACATAAATTAAGCAAACCATACTAACACAGAAACAACCTAGAGACTCGGACGGTAGTAAGCAAGATAACGTCGATGAAAATTAAGTCACATACCAGAGGGGATCTCCGGCTAACGTCGTCGATGCCCCCAAGAATTGGTGGTGGTGGAGCAAACTACGGGGAAAAAAAGGGAAAACCTGAATTAGAAAAACATAATTGAAAAATCTTACCAAAAATCTCCGGCTAACGTCGTCGATGGTCGTGTGTTTCTCTCCATTCACATACCTGCAACAACTACATCGATGGCCCGTGGGTAAACGCGGCAAACGTCATCGATGCCCTCAAAAATCCCCCGTTAATCACAAAGAACGTCATCTGTCTGTTTCATCGGGTTTCTTCAGATCCCAAAACACCGTAGAGTTTCTTTGGGTTCCTAAAGTTTTTTGAGAACGAAATTTTGTGAGAAAGGAAAAAAATTTTAAGCTCAAAATTTTCGACTTTCTTTTGGACAAACCCCAAAAAAAATTTAAGAACAAAACACTATCAGGGTTGTGTTTGGGTGATGATCCCTAAGCCGTGCGATGTGGGAGGGCTTTGTAGCGGTTTCGACACGCCACAAATTTCGTTTTAGCGGTTCGAAACCGCTTCAAATGAAAATAATCACCCTGACAATTCTTTTCTTCTTCCCGTTGTGCCTTTGTAGCGCTTTCGACCCGCCACAAATTTGTTTGCAACGGTTCGAAACCGCTGCAAATGAAAATAATTATCCCGCCACTTTGTTGTTACTTGCCCGCGGTTTATGAGTGGAGAAATTTTTGTTGCAACGGGTCATAATCGCTAATAACAGTTTCAAACCGTTAGAAACATTTTATTTCAGTAGCGGTTTCGAACCGTTACTAAAATAACCGTTAGAAACCACCCTGTATTTTGTAGTGGTAGTCCACCATATGGCTAGGATCTCCAATATATCCTCTTAATTGCTACACATGAAACACATCATGTACGCCTTTAAGATGTGGCGGCAGCACTAACCGATAAGCCACTTCGCCTATCCGGGCTGCAACTTCAAACGGGCCTATATACCTAGGGCTCAACTTCCCATGTTTACCAAACCGGATCGTCCCACGGACTGGTGATAACTTCAAGAATACATAATCGCCCGGCTGAAAGTTAAGTGGACGTCACTTCGTGTCTGCCTAGTGCTTATAACTGTCTTGGGCCACGCGAAGATGCTCTCTGACCGTCCGCACTACATTGACTGTAGCAGTTATTAGGTCTGGGCCCAAATTTTCACCATCTCCAACATCATCCCAGCTCAAGGGCGATCGGCAATTTCTACCGTACAACGCCGCATAGGGAGCCATACCAATGCTTGCCTGATAACTGTTATTATAAGCAAATTCCACTAGATGAATATGGTCTTCCCAGGATCCCTTGAAATCCAACATGCAAGCCCTAAGCATATCCTCCAATATTTGAATGGTACGTTCTGACTGTCCATCTGTCTGTGGGTGATATGCGGTATTGTACTTCAAATGGGTCCCCAAGCTGGCCTGCAAGCTCCTCCAGAAGTGAGATGTAAATCTAGTATCACGATCCGACACAATGCTCACAGGAACTCCATGCAACCTTACAATCTCTTCCATATACTTCTGAGCTAAGACTTCTGTAGACTGACCAAGTCGAAACGGAATAAAGTGCGCTGTCTTAGTCAATCGATCGATAATCACCCATATAGCATCGTTCCCCTTCGGAGTACGCAGTAGGCCTGTCACAAAGTCCATGGTTACATGTTCCCACTTCCACTCTGGTATCGGAAGGGGTTGCAATAAGCCCGCGGGTCTCTGGTGTTCTGTTTTCACCTGTTGGCAAACCAGATATGAAGCCACGCTCTTCGCCACACTTCGTTTCATCCCATGCCACCAGTAGTATCGTCGCAGATCCTTATACTTTTTAGTCCCTCCAGGGGGAATAGAATAAGGAGAATTGTGTGCCTCCTTCAGCAGTTCTTCTCGAATATCTCCTGCTGGCACACACACCCTGTCCCCAAACCTTAAGGAACCATCCTCATGAATACAAAAGTCCTCCCGAAGTCCTGCCTCAACTTGTTCTCGAATCCGCTTCAATTTCACATCGTTCAGCTGGTCTGCCTTAATTCTACCCATTAGGTCAGATTGAATCCAAACCCAACATATCTACCCTTTCGCCTGGAAGGATCACTTCAACATCCATCCATCTTATATCTCCTCGAAGCCGAGGCTGCATAGTCAACCTCATCACAGCTGGTAGTCGACTAAGAGCATCAGGTACCACATTCACTTTCCCTGGATGGTACTGCAAATCAATGTCATACTCAGCCATTAATTCAAGCCAACGTCGTTGCCTCATGTTTAACTCCTTCTAGGTGAAGACATATTTCAAACTTTTATGGTCAGTGTAGATCTTTACATGTTCGCCCAGTAAGAAATGTCTCCACCACCTTAGGGCATATATGACAGCAGCCAGTTCTAGGTCATGGGTAGGATAATTCTGCTCGTGCACCTTCAACAATCTGGAAGCATATGCTAATACTCGTCCATGTCGATGAAGGACACAACCAAGCCCGTTTCCTGAAGCATCACAGAAAATCTCGAAGCCTCCTGATCGATCAGGAATTGTCAACACTGGAGCAGTGGTCAATCGACGCTTCAATTCCTCAAATGCGCACTGACACTCCTCTGTCCATACATAAGATACTTCCTTCTTAGTCAAATGAGTCAAAGGTGAGGCAATCTTAGAGAAGTCCTTGATAAACTTCCGATAGTATCCGGCCAATCCCAAGAAACTCCTGATCTCAGTGACTGACCGAGGGATGGGCCAATTCTATACTGCAACAACCTTCTCTGGGTCGACAGACACTCCTTCTCCTGTAATAATGTGTCCCAGGAAGGCGACCTTCGAAATCCAGAATTGACATTTACTGAACTTCGCATATAGTCGATGCTCTCTAAGAGTATTTAATACCATTCACAAATGCTCAGCATGTTCATCCTCAGTCTTCGAATATACTAGAATATCATCAATAAAGACTACCACAAACTTATCCAAATAATCAAAGAAGACCTGATTCATCAGCCTCATAAAGGTTGTCGGGCCATTAGTTACTCCGAATGGCATCACCAAGAATTCATAACGCTCATACCGAGTTCTAAACGCCGTCTTCGGAACATCCGATCCACGCACCTTCACTTGATGATAACCACTCCGTAAATCCAACTTTGAGTACACTCATGAACCACCGAGCTGATCAAAGATGTCATCAATCCGAGGAAGGGGTACTTGTCTTTCACTGTCACTTTGTTCAGATCCCTGTAATCAATGCACATCCTCCGAGTTCCATCCTTTTTATTTACTAACAACACTGGTGCTCCTCACGAGGATACACTTGGACGTATCAGTCCTTTAGCAGACAAATCAGTCAATTGATCGCGAAGCTCAGCTAATTCAATGGAGACATACGATAAGGGGCTTTTGCTATTGGCTGTGCGCCCGGCAATAGGTCAATAGTGAATTCTAAAGACCTATCTGGAGGCAGTCCGAAAATATCATCGGAAATACATCCGGAAATTCTTGAACTACCTTAGGCAAAGCTATTTTTGTGTCTATCGTCATCTCCAAGGACGTCGCCTTAAACTTCAAGGGTTCCTGAGCCCGAGTACCACTACAAAAGTCAAACTCTGGGTGGCCAGGGATTCGAAAGACTCCTTAATCTACAGTCTATGGTCGCATAGAACATCCCCAACCAATCCATTCCAAATACTGCCTCATAATCTGGTAGTTCAATTACGAGGAAATCTGCATATAGTTCTCGACCTCCTATCTCTACGAAACAATTCCGTAATCCTGACACACTACATATCACACCATTACATGTGTGCACATTCCACTTAGCAGCAAAAGAATCAACAACTATGGAATGCTTCACCACAAATTCCTTGGATAAAAAACAATGTGACGCTCCAGAATCAAACAGGGACTAGGCCGGATATGAAGCTACTCTAACCAGTCCTATAATAGCACAGCACAACAGCTAGTCATCTAGCAATAGCCAAACATAGAATCATAAAATATAAGGACTAGGGTTAGGGTCATACCAGCGATCACCTATCTTGAGCGCCCGGCCTCGACTGTTGTCATCTGAAACTGCGGCGGCCTCTGTAGAGCAGGAGCCTGCCTCTGAAAATCGCGTCGTGGAGGCCTCCCTGGAGGTCCCCTCGGAGCATTCGATAGCGGCCCCGGCGGTGGTGGAAGAGCCAACCGCTGCGGTGCCAGTGGAAGAGCCCTCGGCTGGGGCGTTACAGCTGCTACTGGTACTGGTGCCTCCGTAGGTCGTCTTCGTCAGGGGCAATCCATACTGAAGTGCCCCATCTCGCCGTAGTTGTAGCACTGTCTGCCCATCACCCTACAATCCTTGGCTGCATGCCCAGGCTTCCCACACCTCGAACAAGCAGGCCCCCTCTGAGGTACTGGCGGATATCCTGATCATTTGAAGGTCACCTGGTGAGTCGGGCGAGGAACAGCCCTCTGTGGTGCTACAGGTCGTCTGTCAACAACTGGAGGCTTTCCCAGGCTCCTCAAGTGTAACTCGTACCATCGAGCCGCACTAAGCACTGCCTCATATGTCAACAGCTCTTATGTAGCCATAGCCCCCCCCGACCTCTGGGTCCAGGCCCATGCGGAAATGTCTAGCTCGAGTAGCATCCGTCGCCACTAACTTTGGGGCGTATCTGCTCAAAAGAGAGAACTCTGCATCATATTCGTCTACCGTCCTGCGGTCCTGCGTCAGGTGCTCGAACCGCTGCCTCAACTCATCCCTCGCCTCCCCGGGAAGGTAATGGGCCTCAAACCTCTCCCTGAAGGTTTTCCACTCCACTACCCCTGTCATATGCCTCTCCTGGGCATCCCACCAATCTCGGGCTTGATGAGTCAGCTGCCGCTTGACCAATTCTACCCAAGCCTCTGGGGGTATGCCAGCCAAAGTCAAGTCATCTTCTGTGTGTCGCAGCCACTCATCGGCCTCTAGGCTAGTCTCTCTGCCAGAAAAGTACACGGGCCTCAAGGATCGGAGCTGCTTGTAACTCGGGGCCTTCGGTGCAGGCGCCTCGTGTCCAGCTGCCCTGTCCTCGAACTGCTGCAAGTGGTCCAAAATCCCCATCAGGACCTTCGCCATCAGGGCCGACTCTGAGGTCCGGTCTCCCTAACTACCCGAAACATCGGTCCCTCCAGACCCTCCAGGTGTCCCGTTGCCGCCAGATGCCCCGTTCCCTGCCTCCATACTATGGAGGAGAAACAGAACAAATTTAAATTAGTACCTCATATGCATCTTGAAGTGTTGGAGCATTACCTGTGTCATCCTTACACAATCGCAGTGTGCGGTGACCTACATGGGCCACCACAAAAAACCTGTCACGCCCCGGCGCCCCAAACGGGACGGGGGTGACGGCCGCGCGCGCGGTAGGGGTACCAAGCGTTAAAGTGCTGCAAGTAAATTAGCAGGCCACTGCAACTGCTAGAACAACACAGGCAATTAAAAACAGGTGCAAAAGTAAAGCACGAACTGTAAAACTCCAGCACAACACAAAAAGATACAACGAGGCGGCGGCAAACAACAAGCGGGAGCGTACGAGTGTGCAACACATATCATCTACTATCAACACACCACTACAACATACACTGTATATATACACCACCAAAGCCACGGGGTACAAAAGATGAAGGGGAAAACAAAAGTAACTGCTCACAAGAAACTACCCCCAACCCACTACACCCGTGCCCTATCTAACTGCTCTGAGCTCCTGGCCTGGAAGAGTCGACCTCAGGGCGATGGTAGTCCGGTAGGGGTGCAGTCGTCCTAGAACCTGTACCTGGGGAGTTGGGAAAGGGGCACTTCATAGCGTGTCTAGTAGGAAACTCAACCACACAAGCCATAATCACAACACATCACATGGGTCACTAGTACAAAGTTTGTTAAATTAATGTTCGTTGTTTGGAACCTAAACATCAAGTGGGACACAAAGGAGCTGGACCTCACCCATAAGGCGGGTGGAAAGAATCTCTGACTCTCTGGCGTGCTAGCTCGTCAGGAGCCTTCGTAACTCAACCACTCTCCACGACCCAAAGGGCCACGACCTCGAAGGCCAAAGGAACCACACACACCCCCAAAGGGGCACGACCACTCCCCGCGGTAGGAGGGCCAAAGAAAACTACCTCGAAAGTCCAGTCCACACTGTGTCCACCTAATGCTTTGGTTCCCCCACCCCATTCCCTAAGATGCTCACCCACCTTAAAGTGGAAAGAGACATCCCAGGCTTTCATCTTAATCACTTAACATGTAGCATTGTATCAGGATTATCATAATGGTGTAAACACCTGAATATCCATCTTTCAATGTAACGACTTAAACCAACATTCTCATATATAAAGGGAACATTTCCATGGCATTATAAGCATCTTCATTAGCGCCTTCAAGGCATAAGTAAAATTCTCCATTCATTATTTGCTTAATTAAAACATAAGAGTATGAACCTTAACTACCAGCAGCAAAGTATTCAACATGCAACCATAAGAACCAACAACCACTTATTCAGAAATATAGGCATGTAATGTGATTGGACCACTTCCGTTCAACATTACCATCAACATACTTCTTAAAGGAAGAGGAAAATGCAACCCAATTAATCAAGTTAATTAATCAAGTCAATTAATCAGGGGACTAACCTAAGCATTTCTGCGGGGGTTTCCTAAAGCTAGCTAAGTATTTGTTGTGCCTAAGCATTTCAGTGGGGGTTCCCTAAAGTTAGCTAAGTATTTGTTGTGCCATGCTAAACGTCAAGGGAAATAAATGCAAGGTCTAATTCCTATAGCCAAAGAGGAGTTGTAATGAAGGAGAAAGGTTAATAATAAACCCTCTTGAAGTAACGGTCTTTTTCATGAAAACTCAAAGTAGACATTATAAAATTTGGGATTTTGGAAGAGGAAAAACTTAATGAATATTGTGGAATTTCACGCTTTAGGGTTTTTTTATTTGTAATGTATCCTCTAAGAAAATTTTAATTAAATCTGAATGTTCTCATAGGAAAAGTTCGCCTTCCTATTAAAATGAAGCCAACTTGTTATGGAAATCAAAGTTATCTTAAGGTGAACTTGTAAGACCTTGTAAGTAATGGTTATTAGGGTTCCTACGCTCTCTAAAATCATTTAGAGCCTCTAACTAGGAAGGTGACAAAACCGCTCTCACTAATGTTTCAATTATATTAATTTTACAAGTGGGTTGTCATTAAACATGTGATTTTTGTGAGAGGTATCAAGTGGAATTTTTGTGAAGTCTTCCTAACTTAAGTTTCCGTTGCTTAGAATAGTATAGAAATGCTCATGGAATGCTCTAAAAATTTTCGGCAGAGTTTCCTTTGTGTTTATCTATTTTTCCAATTACAACCTAAGTAATATCGCAAGATAACATGTTCTAATCACAAAAACAAATAAGCTTGCTCAAAGAATCATAGGGGAAAATAACCCCTAGCATCAAACATGAAATCAACCAAACTAATCTTGACCCAAATCTCCAATTGATCCAAATAACAATTTTTACAAAGGATGAATGAATAAAATCACAAATTTCTACACATGGCAACATATTGGGAGTGTGGAGAGAATACTACCTTTCTAATGCTAGTGGATGGTTGTAGGAGAACTAGAGAAATCCCTTGATGGTAGCAAGCTTCCCTCTTCTTCTTCTTCTTCCAATCTCCCCTCTCTTTCTCTCCCCTTTTCCTTCTCTTTCTTTTGATTTTAGCTTGTTTTTTTTGTTCTCTTTTGTGTGTGTGTGTGTATTATGCTCCCAGGTCTCGGCCATAAAGGGATAGCAAAAAAATTAGATGGAAAAAAAACAATTTAGAAGATGTGAGAAGTTTGGAGAAAAGAGGAGAGAAAAAATCTCTTAAGGTTTCATGTTTTTTACAATTTTGCCATTCAATTTCACCTCTCTTTTTTTTTCCTTCTAATTCCAAAGCCATTCAACCCCTCTAATTCCAAAGTCATTCAACTTAATAGGCTAACTTCATTTTACTTATTTACAAGTACACCATTGTCATTCCTTTTCATATGCTTCCATTTATATTTTTTTTGGGCAAGCTCCGACAACATTCTTTTTAATAATACCCCTCTCTGGG